>CAKAOJ020003146.1:0-37370 GCA_916701645.2 Sebastolobus alascanus | reverse complement strand
TTTTGAATAAAAGACACCTCAAGTGTGCTGTTACAATACACTCACACTTGACAATCTCTACTCAGTTGAATATTTGCAACTTACTTATTTGTTTTTCAAATAATGCTTCATTTAAAGAATATGGTTGGTTTTAATCTGTATTTATTTATTTTTCAACTAAAAAAAACAAAAAAGAAAATCTCATAAAATTGTAATGAAACCGAACTGAGTTCCAAATTTCTACCTATGAAAAAAAATCTTTACTACTGGAAGAAGAATTTTAAAAACGTTTTTAAATTTAGTTGTCAATATGCCATTTTGAATTTTCACTCATATTCGTTCATGTTTTGTGATGTCATCATCCTTCAATGATGTCACATTCTGGAATGGAAAGTTTATTTAGAAACTTCAAACATATTCTTTCATGTATTGTGATGTCATCATCCTTTAATGATGTCACATTCTGGAAAGTTTATTTAGAATCTTCAAACATATTCTTTCATGAATTGTGATGTCATCATCCTTCAATGATGTCACATTCTGGAAAGTTTATTTAGAATGTTCACTCATATTCTTTCATGTATTGTGATGTCATCATCCTTCAATGATGTCACATTCTTGAAAGTTTATTTAGAATCTACAAACATATTCTTTCATGTATTGTGATGTCATCATCCTTTAATGATGTCACATTCTGGAAAGTTTATTTAGAATGCTTCACTCATATTCTTTCATGTATTGTGATGTCATCATCCTTCAATGATGTCACATTCTTGAAAGTTTATTTAGAATCTACAAACATATTCTTTCATGTATTGTGATGTCATCATCCTTAATGATGTCACATTCTGGAAAGTTTATTTAGAATCTTCAAACATATTCTTTCATGAATTGTGATGTCATCATCCTTCAATGATGTCACATACTGGAACGTTAGGCTAGTTAGGGTAGACACCTCAAGTGTGCTGTACAATACACTCACACTTGACAATCTCTACTCCGTTGAATATTTGCAACTTACTTATTTGTTTTTCAAAATAATGCTTCATTTAAAGAATATGGTTGGTTTTAATCTGTATTTATTTATTCTTTAACTTTAAAAAAAAAAAAAAAAAAATTGTAATGGAACTGAACTGATTTCCAAATTTCTACCTTTGAAAAACATCTTTACTACTTGTTGTGGATTTTAAAAAACGTTTTTAAATCTAGTTGTCAATATGCCATTTCGAATGTTCACTCATATTCTTTCCTGTAATACAGTGATGTCATCATCATTCAATGATGTCACATTCTGGAAAGTTAGGCTAGTTAGGGTAGACACCTCAGTGTGCTGTTACAATACCCTCACACTTGACAATCTCTACTCTGTTTAATATTTGCAAATTACTAATTTGTTTTTCAAAATAATGCTTCATTTAAAGAATATGGTTGGTTTTAATCTGTATTTATTTATTCTTTAACTTTAAAAAAAAATCATAAAATTGTAATGAAACTGAACTGATTTCCAAATTTCTACCTTTGAAAAACATCTTTACGACTGGATGGAAGATTTTAAATACATTTTTTAAATGTAGTTGTCAATATGCCATTTCGAATGTTCACTCATATTCTTTTATGTAATACAGTGAAGTCATCATCCTTCAATGATGTCACATTCTGGAAAGTTTATTTAGAATCTTCAAACATATTCTTTCATGTATTGTGATGTCATTATCCTTCAATGATGTCACATACTGGAAAGTTTATTTAGAATCTTCAAACATATTCTTTCATGTATTGTGATGTCATCATCCTTCAATGATGTCACATACTGGAACGTTAGGCTAGTTAGGGTAGACACCTCAAGTGTGCTGTTACAATACACTCACACTTGACAATCTGTTCTCAGTTGAATATTTGCAACTTACTTATTTGTTTTTCAAAATAATGCTTCATTTAAAGAATATGGTTGGTTGTAATCATCTGTATTTATTTATTCATTAACTTAAAAAAAAAAAAAATCATAAAATTGTAATGAAACTGAACTGATTTCCAAATTTCTCCCTTTTGAAAAACATCTTTACGACTGGATGGAAGTTTTTAAATACATTTTTTAAATGTAGTTGTCAATATGCCATTTCGAATGTTCACTCATATTCGTTCATGTTTGTGATGTCATCATCTTCAATGATGTCACATTCTGGAAGTTTATTGAGAATCTTCAAACATATTCTTTCATGTAATACAGTGATGTCATCATCCTTCAATGATGTCACATTCTGGAAAGTTTATTTAGAAACTTCAAACATATTCTTTCATGTATTGTGATGTCATCATCCTTCAATGATGTCACATTCTTGAAAGTTTATTTAGAATCTACAAACATATTCTTTCATGTATTGTGATGTCATCATCCTTTAATGATGTCACATTCTGGAAAGTTTATTTAGAATCTTCAAACATATTCTTTCATGAATTGTGATGTCATCATCCTTCAATGATGTCACATTCTGGAAAGTTTATTTAGAATGTTCACTCATATTCTTTCATGTATTGTGATGTCATCATCCTTCAATGATGTCACATTCTTGAAAGTTTATTTAGAATCTACAAACATATTCTTTCATGTATTGTGATGTCATCATCCTTTAATGATGTCACATTCTGGAAAGTTTATTTAGAATGTTCACTCATATTCTTTCATGTATTGTGATGTCATCATCCTTCAATGATGTCACATTCTTGAAAGTTTATTTAGAATCTACAAACATATTCTTTCATGTATTGTGATGTCATCATCCTTTAATGATGTCACATTCTGGAAAGTTTATTTAGAATCTTCAAACATATTCTTTCTTGTATTGTGATGTCATCATCCTTTAATGATGTCACATACTGGAACGTTAGGCTAGTTAGGGTAGACACCTCAAGTGTGCTGTTACAATACACTCACACTTGACAATCTCTACTCCGTTGAATATTTGCAACTTACTTATTTGTTTTTCAAAATAATTCTTCATTTAAAGAATATGGTTGGTTTTAATCTGTTTTTATTCATTTTTTAAATTAAAAAAAAAAAAATCCCATAAAATTGTTATGAAACTTTTCTGATTTCGAAATTTTTACCTATGAAAAACATCTTTACTACTGGATGAAGTATTTTAAAAACGTTTTTAAATTTAGTTGTCAATATGCCATTTCGATGTTCACTCATATTCTTTCATGTAATACAGTGATGTCATCATCCTTTAATCATGTCACATTCTGGAAAGTTTATTTAGAATGTTCAAACATATTCTTTCATGTATTGTGATGTCATCATCCTTTAATGATGTCACATACTGGAACGTTAGGCTAGTTAGGGTAGACACCTCAAGTGTGCTGTTACAATACACTAACACTTGACAATCTCTACTCAGTTGAATATTTGCAACTTACTTATTTGTTTTTCAAAATAATGCTTCATTTAAAGAATATGGTTGGTTTTAATCTGTATTTATTTATTCTTTAACTTTAAAAAAAAAAAAAAAAAAAATTGTAATGGAACTGAACTGATTTCCAAATTTCTACCTTTGAAAAACATCTTTACTACTTGTTGTGGAATTTTAAAAACGTTTTTAAATCTAGTTGTCAATATGCCATTTCGAATGTTCACTCATATTCTTTCCTGTAATACAGTGATGTCATCATCATTCAATGATGTCACATTCTGGAAAGTTAGGCTAGTTAGGGTAGACACCTCAAGTGTGCTGTTACAATACCCTCACACTTGACAATCTCTACTCCGTTTAATATTTGCAAATTACTAATTTGTTTTTCAAAATAATGCTTCATTTAAAGAATATGGTTGGTTTTAATCTGTATTTATTTATTCTTTAACTTTAAAAAAAAATCATAAAATTGTAATGAAACTGAACTGATTTCCAAATATCTACCTTTGAAAAACATCTTTACTACTGGATGAGGAATTTTAAAACGTTTTTAAGTTTAGTTGTCAATATGCCATTTCGAATGTTCACTCATATTCTTTCCTGTAATACAGTGATGTCATCATCCTTTAAATATGTCACATTGTGGAAAGTTTATTTAAAATCTTCAAACATATTCTTTCATGTATTGTGATGTCATTATCCTTTAATGATGTCACATACTGGAACGTTAGGCTAGTTAGGGTAGACACCTCAAGTGTGCTGTTACAATACACTCACACTTGACAATCTGTTCTCAGTTGAATATTTGCAACTTACTTATTTGTTTTTCAAAATAATGCTTCATTTAAAGAATATGGTTGGTTTTAATCATCTGTATTTATTTATTCTTTAACTTAAAAAAAAAAAAAAAATCATAAAATTGTAATGAAACTGAACTGATTTCCAAATTTCTACCTTTGAAAAACATCTTTACGACTGGATGGAAGATTTTAAATACATTTTTTAAATGTAGTTGTCAATATGCCATTTCGAATGTTCACTCATATTCTTTCATGTAATACAGTGAAGTCATCATCCTTCAATGATGTCACATTCTGGAAAGTTTATTTAGAATCTTCAAACATATTCTTTCATGTATTGTGATGTCATTATATTCAATGATGTCACATACTGGAAAGTTTATTTAGAATCTTCAAACATATTCTTTCATGTATTGTGATGTCATCATCCTTTAATGATGTCACATACTGGAACCTTAGGCTAGTTAGGGTAGACACCTCAAGTGTGCTGTTACAATACACTCACACTTGACAATCTCCACTCAGTTGAATATTTGCAACTTACTTATTTGTTTTTCAAAATAATGCTTCATTTAAAGAATATGGTTGGTTGTAATCATCTGTATTTATTTATTCATTAACTTAAAAAAAAAAAAAAATCATAAAATTGTAATGAAACTGAACTGATTTCCAAATTTCTACCTTTGAAAAACATCTTTACGACTGGATGGAAGATTTTAAATACATTTTTTAAATGTAGTTGTCAATATGCCATTTCGAATGTTCACTCATATTCGTTCATGTTTGTGATGTCATCATCCTTTAACGATGTCACATTCTGGAAAGTTAATTTAGAATCTTCAAACATATTCTTTCAAGTATTGTGATGTCATCATCTTTCAATGATGTCACATTCTGGAAAGTTTATTTAGAAACTTCAAACATATTCTTTCAAGTATTGTGATGTCATCATCCTTCAATGATGTCACATTCTGGAAAGTTTATTTAGAAACTTCAAACATATTCTTTCATATATTACAGTGATGTCATCATCCTTCAATGATGTCACATTCTGGAAAGTTTATTTAGAATGTTCATACATATTATTTCATCTAATACAGTGATGTCATCATCCTTTAATGATGTCACATTCTGGAACGTTAGGCTAGTTAGGGTAGACACCTCAAGTGTGCTGTTACAATACACTCACACTTGACAATCTCTACTCAGTTGAATATTTGCAACTTACTTATTTGTTTCTCAAAATAATGCTTCATTTAAAGAATATGGTTGGTTTTAATCTGAATTTATTTATTTTTCAACTAAAAAAAACAAAAAAGAAAATCTCATAAAATTGTAATGAAACCGAACTGAGTTCCAAATTTCTACCTATGAAAAAAATCTTTACTACTGGAAGAAGAATTTTAAAAACGTTTTTAAATTTAGTTGTCAATATGCCATTTTGAATTTTCACTCATATTCGTTCATGTTTTGTGATGTCATCATCCTTCAATGATGTCACATTCTGGAAGGTTTATTGAGAATCTTCAAACATATTCTTTCATGTAATACAGTGATGTCATCATCCTTCAATGATGTCACATTCTGGAAAGTTTATTTAGAAACTTCAAACATATTCTTTCATGTATTGTGATGTCATCATCCTTTAATGATGTCACATTCTGGAAAGTTTATTTAGAATCTTCAAACATATTCTTTCATGAATTGTGATGTCATCATCCTTCAATGATGTCACATTCTGGAAAGTTTATTTAGAATGTTCACTCATATTCTTTCATGTATTGTGATGTCATCATCCTTCAATGATGTCACATTCTTGAAAGTTTATTTAGAATCTACAAACATATTCTTTCATGTATTGTGATGTCATCATCCTTTAATGATGTCACATTCTGGAAAGTTTATTTAGAATGTTCACTCATATTCTTTCATGTATTGTGATGTCATCATCCTTCAATGATGTCACATTCTTGAAAGTTTATTTAGAATCTACAAACATATTCTTTCAAGTATTGTGATGTCATCATCCTTTAATGATGTCACATTCTGGAAAGTTTATTTAGAATCTTCAAACATATTCTTTCATGAATTGTGATGTCATCATCCTTCAATGATGTCACATACTGGAACGTTAGGCTAGTTAGGGTAGACACCTCAAGTGTGCTGTTACAATACACTCACACTTGACAATCTCTGCTCCGTTTAATATTTGCAAATTACTAATTTGTTTTTCAAAATAATGCTTCATTTAAAGAATATGGTTGGTTTTAATCTGTATTTATTTATTCTTTAACTTTAAAAAAAAATCATAAAATTGTAATGAAACTGAACTGATTTCCAAATATCTACCTTTGAAAAACATCTTTACTACTGGATGAGGAATTTTAAAAACGTTTTTAAGTTTAGTTGTCAATATGCCATTTCGAATGTTCACTCATATTCTTTCCTGTAATACAGTGATGTCATCATCCTTTAAATATGTCACATTGTGGAAAGTTTATTTAAAATCTTCAAACATATTCTTTCATGTATTGTGATGTCATTATCCTTTAATGATGTCACATACTGGAACGTTAGGCTAGTTAGGGTAGACACCTCAAGTGTGCTGTTACAATACACTCACACTTGACAATCTGTTCTCAGTTGAATATTTGCAACTTACTTATTTGTTTTTCAAAATAATGCTTCATTTAAAGAATATGGTTGGTTTTAATCATCTGTATTTATTTATTCTTTAACTTAAAAAAAAAAAAAAAAATCATAAAATTGTAATGAAACTGAACTGATTTCCAAATTTCTACCTTTGAAAAACATCTTTACGACTGGATGGAAGATTTTAAATACATTTTTTAAATGTAGTTGTCAATATGCCATTTCCAATGTTCACTCATATTCTTTCATGTAATACAGTGATGTCATCATCCTTCAATGATGTCACATACTGGAAAGTTTATTTAGAATCTTCAAACATATTCTTTCATGTATCGTGATGTCATCATCCTTTAATGATGTCACATACTGGAACCTTAGGCTTGTTAGGGTAGACACCTCAAGTGTGCTGTTACAATACACTCACACTTGACAATCTCCACTCAGTTGAATATTTGCAACTTACTTATTTGTTTTTCAAAATAATGCTTCATTTAAAGAATATGGTTGGTTGTAATCATCTGTATTTATTTATTCATTAACTTAAAAAAAAAAAAAAATCATAAAATTGTAATGAAACTGAACTGATTTCCAAATTTCTACCTTTGAAAAACATCTTTACGACTGGATGGAAGATTTTAAATACATTTTTTAAATGTAGTTGTCAATATGCCATTTCGAATGTTCACTCATATTCGTTCATGTTTGTGATGTCATCATCCTTTAACGATGTCACATTCTGGAAAGTTAATTTAGAATCTTCAAACATATTCTTTCAAGTATTGTGATGTCATCATCTTTCAATGATGTCACATTCTGGAAAGTTTATTTAGAAGCTTCAAACATATTCTTTCATGTATTGTGATGTCATAATCATTTAATGATGTCACATACTGGAACGTTAGGCTAGTTAGGGTAGACACCTCAAGTGTGCTGTTACAATACACTCACACTTGACAATCTGTTCTCAGTTGAATATTTGCAACTTACTTATTTGTTTTTCAAAATAATGCTTCATTTAAAGAATATGGTTGGTTGTAATCATCTGTATTTATTTATTCATTAACTTAAAAAAAAAAAAAAATCATAAAATTGTAATGAAACTGAACTGATTTCCAAATTTCTACCTTTGAAAAACATCTTTACGACTGGATGGAAGATTTGAAATACATTTTTTAAATGTAGTTGTCAATATGCCATTTCGAATGTTCACTCATATTCGTTCATGTTTCTGATGTCATCATCCTTTAACGATGTCACATTCTGGAAAGTTAATTTAGAATCTTCAAACATATTCTTTCAAGTATTGTGATGTCATCATCTTTCAATGATGTCACATTCTGGAAAGTTTATTTAGAAACTTCAAACATATTCTTTCATGTATTGTGATGTCATCATCCTTTAATGATGTCACATTCTGGAAAGTTTATTTAGAATCTTCAAACATATTCTTTCATGAATTGTGATGTCATCATCCTTCAATGATGTCACATACTGGAACGTTAGGCTAGTTAGGGTAGACACCTCAAGTGTGCTGTTACAATACACTCACACTTGACAATCTCTACTCCGTTGAATATTTGCAACTTACTTATTTGTTTTTCAAAATAATTCTTCATTTAAAGAATATGGTTGGTTTTAATCTGTTTTTATTCATTTTTTAAATTAAAAAAAAAAAAATCCAATAAAATTGTTATGAAACTTTTCTGATTTCGAAATTTTTACCTATGAAAAACATCTTTACTACTGGATGAAGTATTTTAAAAACGTTTTTAAATTTAGTTGTCAATATGCCATTTCGATGTTCACTCATATTCTTTCATGTAATACAGTGATGTCATCATCCTTTAATCATGTCACATTCTGGAAAGTTTATTTAGAATGTTCAAACATATTCTTTCATGTATTGTGATGTCATAATCCTTTAATGATGTCACATACTGGAACGTTAGGCTAGTTAGGGTAGACACCTCAAGTGTGCTGTTACAATACACTAACACTTGACAATCTCTACTCAGTTGAATATTTGCAACTTACTTATTTGTTTTTCAAAATAATGCTTCATTTAAAGAATATGGTTGGTTTTAATCTGTATTTATTTATTCTTTAACTTTAAAAAAAAAAAAAAAAAATTGTAATGGAACTGAACTGATTTCCAAATTTCTACCTTTGAAAAACATCTTTACTACTTGTTGAGGAATTTTAAAAACGTTTTTAAATCTAGTTGTCAATATGCCATTTCGAATGTTCACTCATATTCTTTCCTGTAATACAGTGATGTCATCATCATTCAATGATGTCACATTCTGGAAAGTTAGGCTAGTTAGGGTAGACACCTCAAGTGTGCTGTTACAATACACTCACACTTGACAATCTCTACTCCGTTTAATATTTGCAAATTACTAATTTGTTTTTCAAAATAATGCTTCATTTAAAGAATATGGTTGGTTTTAATCTGTATTTATTTATTCTTTAACTTTAAAAAAAAATCATAAAATTGTAATGAAACTGAACTGATTTCCAAATATCTACCTTTGAAAAACATCTTTACTACTGGATGAGGAATTTTAAAAACGTTTTTAAGTTTATTTGTCAATATGCCATTTCGAATGTTCACTCATATTCTTTCCTGTAATACAGTGATGTCATCATCCTTTAAATATGTCACATTCTGGAAAGTTTATTTAAAATCTTCAAACATATTCTTTCATGTATTGTGATGTCATTATCCTTTAATGATGTTACATACTGGAACGTTTGGCTAGTTAGGGTTGACACCTCAAGTGTGCTGTTACAATACACTCACACTTGACAATCTGTTCTCAGTTGAATATTTGCAACTTACTTATTTGTTTTTCAAAATAATGCTTCATTTAAAGAATATGGTTGGTTTTAATCATCTGTATTTATTTATTCTTTAACTTAAAAAAAAAAAAAAAAATCATAAAATTGTAATGAAACTGAACTGATTTCCAAATTTCTACCTTTGAAAAACATCTTTACGACTGGATGGAAGATTTTAAATACATTTTTTAAATGTAGTTGTCAATATGCCATTTCGAATGTTCACTCATATTCTTTTATGTAATACAGTGAAGTCATCATCCTTCAATGATGTCACATTCTGGAAAGTTTATTTAGAATCTTCAAACATATTCTTTCATGTATTGTGATGTCATTATCCTTCAATGATGTCACATACTGGAAAGTTTATTTAGAATCTTCAAACATATTCTTTCATGTATTGTGATGTCATCATCCTTTAATGATGTCACATACTGGAACGTTAGGCTAGTTAGGGTAGACACCTCAAGTGTGCTGTTACAATACACTCAAACTTGACAATCTGTTCTCAGTTGAATATTTGCAACTTACTTATTTGTTTTTCAAAATAATGCTTCATTTAAAGAATATGGTTGGTTTTAATCTGTATTTAATTATTCTTTAACTTTAAAAAAAAAAAAAAAAAAAAAATTAAAAAAATTGTAATGAAACTGAACTGATTTCCAAATTTCTACCTTTGAAAAACATCTTTACTACTGGATGAGGAATTTTAAAAATGTTTTTAAATCTAATTGTCAATATGCCATTTCGAATGTTCACTCATATTCTTTCCTGTAATACAGTGATGTCATCATCATTTAATGATGTCACATACTGGAACGTTAGGCTAGTTAGGGTAGACACCTCAAGTGTGCTGTTACAATACACTCAAACTTGACAATCTGTTCTCAGTTGAATATTTGCAACTTACTTATTTGTTTTTCAAAATAATGCTTCATTTAAAGAATATGGTTGGTTTTAATCTGTATTTAATTATTCTTTAACTTTAAAAAAAAAAAAAAAAAAAAAATTAAAAAAATTGTAATGAAACTGAACTGATTTCCAAATTTCTACCTTTGAAAAACATCTTTACTACTGGATGAGGAATTTTAAAAATGTTTTTAAATCTAATTGTCAATATGCCATTTCGAATGTTCACTCATATTCTTTCATGTAATACAGTGAAGTCATCATCCTTCAATGATGTCACATTCTGGAAAGTTTATTTAGAATCTTCAAACATATTCTCTCATGTATTGTGATGTCATCATCCTTCAATGATGTCACATACTGGAAAGTTTATTTAGAATCTTCAAACATATTCTTTCATGAATATTGATGTCATCATCCTTTAATGATGTCACATACTGGAAAGTTTATTGAGAATGTTCAGGTGTGCTGCTACAATACACTCACACTTGACAATCTCTACTCAGTTTAATATTTGCAACTTACTTATTTGTTTATGTAATAACCCAATTTACATCAGTTATTTTGCATTCCTCTGTCATCTGAAATATGTGGGTTATTGCCAATTATTGATAAGATGCATAACTTTTATTCTGTTAAGGTGCACTGTATTGAAATGCTTTGTGCATTTGTAATAAGAATTATCATTCAACTAATTATATATCACTCTGTTCAGACAGTGGTTTAATAATTTACAGTTTATGTACGTTTTCAAGATGTTTCACACAGGCTTGTTTATTAATGACCTGGGAGGAGTTTTGATTACCTGTTGAACTCTGGGTAATTAAGAGATGGACGTTTGCTCAGCTCTGGTGAGACTGTGTTTGCTGCTCTTCGTCTCTGCTGGGCTGCTGCAGACCGAGAGACGGCCTGGCGTCACCTGCGCTTCATCGCTGCTGCGGATCGAGAGGCAGGTAATTTCCACGGACACGGTAGGAGCTGCTTTCACTCTACAAACAAGGAGGTAACATCACTGCTGCTTTGTTTCTTCATGAGCTCAAACATTCCCTGGGTCTTTCTGTTTGGTTTCTATTTTATTTTCATATTGTGTGGTCCTGTATTTTATGTGTGAATACCTGCATTCAGTCAGTACAAGGTTGAAGCTGAGATACTGTATGTGTTGTTATTCTCATTATAAGCTGTGTGAATGAATGAGTTACTTCATATTTTCCAAGTATATTGTTATCTAAAATAGGATCATTCCCTTAGCCTGTCATTAGATATTAAAGGGAGTGAGAGTCATAGTTTACCCTAGACTGGTTTATTTTACATTGAGATGTCTCTCTCACCATCTTGCCATGTACTGGAGTTTAAAGGGGCTTAACACTATATTGAGTACTGTGTAAAGTGTTCCTCATATCACGAGCCTTTGGTGAGGGGGTTACACACTGTTAAGTCAGTTGAAGATATAATAAATTATGGGGCTATAGCTCCTGATAAGGGGTAAAACATTATAAATATATGTTGTGTGTGTATGTGTATATATATATGTATTTACACAATCTAATGAACATGTCTACCGTTTACTAGTCTAGACAAGGGTATATTTGATCCTAAATACAATCTACTTACTTTATGTTGTTGACGTCTGTATGACAATGAAGTAGAATAAATTAAATGTCAGTTTGAGCAGTTTACAAGTAAATGTTTTTACCGGTAGTCGCACGGAACTGACATTGGAGCGCATTCCATGACGAACACAAAACGGCGTTGCACGTCGTCAGTAAGGTCAGCTGGTTGTTTCGCTGTTCTCCGTGCTGAGTATTGATTTTAACGAGTGTTCTGTGATGCCATTTTTTGACAGTTCTGCCTCCATGAGGCTTCTTTCTGCTTGATATCTGGAACAGTCCATCAGAACATGACTCACAGTCTCTGCCTCTCCACAGATGTACTTTACATTTGGGTGCTTACCAACCAGTGCCAGCACATGATTTAGTCCACGGTGACCCAGCCTCAACCTGGTTATTGCCGTGCTATCCCTTCTTCCCATTCTTGTAAATAATGTCCACCTCAGTGTGTTGGCTGTATTGAAAACACGGGAAGTCGTGTACACGATATGCGTGGCGTTCAAGTGGTTGAGTCGTGAGAACACCGCTGCTAAGCAACAGCAATATTAACGTTACTGTCGGTGTCTAGAAGCCACAGAGGCTAACAATTTAGCAAGCTAGCAAGCTATATTCCATAATTCTACGGTCTGGTACCACTGACTCAGCGTTTACCATTTTAAAGAGTTCTACCTAGATTTCAGAAGTGGCCGGTAGAAATGTTCAGTGACCTGCTACAGTGGCAGGTGAGGAAAAAGGTTAATTTCAGACCCTGGATCTAACAGACAAATATCATATAGCAGATGTATTCAATGAATTTAATGTCTACGGGTAAACACAGAGGTTGTGTCTGTTGCATCAAACCACTGACAGTAGCTTCAACAAGAGGCAAGAGATAAACAAAATAGTTTTCTAATCATAATGCTTAGTTTATATGTGATGAACAAACATCTTTTTCTGTCTTTAGTTACAGACGGTGCTGCTTGATCATGAAACTCCATTTGCAAATGTGTTATTTGTTGTTAAGAACTGCTGTTAGTCACCAAAGGTCTGCCGTGGGGAACTGGGACGTCACTACTTTGGTGTGAGCGCCATCTTTGGGCCAACTTGGACTACTTCAGTTCTTCCTTCAGTCCATGAGGAGGAACCACAGAGACATGGAAACATGATGCATCTGACTGATGTGGGGAAAAAAACATTATTTTGATAATGGAGATTTTGTCTGTAATTATGTGTCTTCTGCTGATATCTACTGTAGATATTTACTGCACAATCCAGCATTTCCAGAGAATCTTCAGCACTGATGCCAGAAAGGCTCAACTTTGGAGTTGGTTAGTAACTCTGAAGTTTACAACTGTCGATCAAAACCCTGTTGGTGGTTGTCATATGTGTGAGATACGAAAGGTAAACTAAATATAAATGTATTATAATCTCCGTTATAGATGGTTATGGTGACTGATGAAAACTGATAATACAGCCAAAAATAATGCAAGTTATCTATGCAGTTACGCTGCCCTGACTCTGATGAGATTATGATATAAAACAAAAATGACAGTTCAGATATTTTTTGTGGAATGAAATACAGACTAATCACATTTTTTTTTAATAAATATTAGTATTACTTTTAAAATGAAATAGTATCTTTTTGCCCAGCTAAATTTAGTTAGTACAGTGGACGCTCCTTAAGGCAACATGCCAGTGTTTCCAGTGTAATGTGTGAAACCAATCATTCAAAATTACGCTTAGATTACGCATTAGATTATTATTTTTTTTTTTAAGAATTTCTGTATTATCACCATTATTTCAATATATTCAGATCATAACTAATATTATTATACTATTATTTTTTGTTACCATTATTTATGTATATACTACTATTTGCCTGTTATTTTGATTGGTCTTATTAGTATGATATTGATAAGGTGCCTGAAGATTAACATAATAGTAATATCAGTAGCAGTGTTAGTGGAAGCCTATAGACTGAAAGCATGATCTCTAAAAGGAGGAAGACATTTCACACACATTTGTACTTTGTATTATATTATATTTTATTATGTTATGTTATGTTATATTATATTATATTATATTTTATTACACGGCTGTGTTGAATACTCGATTCTGATTGGTCAATCACGTCATTCTGCGGTCTGTTATTTCTGTATTACAGACCGTTGCTATGTATATCAGACCGTTGCTACGGGCGCAGCTCTGATGTCGGACTCTGGCGGACCGTTTTTGCGTCAACATATTGATTTCTTCAGTAAGTAGCCGTGTAATAAGCGGGATAATGTTGTGAAAGAATCCCCTTCAGGGCGATGAGAGACTGCATCGCCCTGTCGGGGATTCTTTCACAACAATAACCGGCTCGCTGTACATTATCCCTTACATATTATATTATATAGGGACCTCTCTACAAGTACAGTATTAACCTTAACCAAGGAAAATAAGCCAAAGCCGTACTTTACAAACGTGAGTTTTTAACAATTCCTTCTGATAAATGAATTATTTTCTATCAGGTCAGTAATTCAGTTCATGTCAGCCTACGGTACACACTCGTCTGCTGAGTGTCTAGCAGCGATTGGAGCTCAACTATCCAGATTCTAAGTAACTGGGAACAAAACTTTATGTTTCTACTCCACGTAGATCATAAACCCTTTAATATAATAACGACTCGTTGAAATCGGTGGAGAAATGTAGTCGTTATAGTGCTTTTTATCCAGAAGAACGGCAGCTCCCCCGTTCACTAGTATAGGGTTACAGGCCGGTCTTGCCCGGTCCAATATGGCGCCCACCTTGACGTATCGTCGTAACGGGCTGAAGCGTCCAATGCGGCGGATATGTATATTATGTTTATGTAAGTAACCGCGAGAACACGGATTTGCACAGAATCAGAGTGAGACCAGGACAACAGAGTCCGGCTGGCGGCGGGATAGTTGTTGCGTTAGCTGACGAGCATATTTGTCCGTTTTGAGGCGGCAGAGCTCCAGGTGAACCCGCACACACTCAGGTTAACACTTTAATAGTGTTTCTTTGACCCGGAAATCAAAGCGAATATAGCGTTAGCACGCTGGGCTAGCTCCGATGCTAACCAGCTAATTAGCCGCTGTTAGCTTCGGCCTGCTGCTGTGTGGCTAACTGCTAGCGTTAGCCTTAGCTCACTTTAATGTGTGCTCGTGTTATCTGATTGAACTTCCAGTTCCTTTGTGTTTTAGTCCAGTTTGAGAGGAGTTTCACAGCTTTTCTCAGTCGCTTTGGTTCCTTTCTAGAATCATCCTCAACATCTGTAAAACAGGAAGTGCGTTTCTCCAAACACTTGTTAAATAGCAAAAAACATCCTGATATCTTTCCAATGCTGATTGTTTTGTATAATCTATCCGAAGGCTACATGTGAAAGCGCTTGATCTTAGTTCCAGAGATAAATGAAAAATGAAATGGAAGGGGGACCTTCCTCATCATCATCATCATCAAGGGCTGCTGCTTCCCCAGACCTGAGGCCTGTACTACGAAGCGAGTTCAACATACCCAGGGTATCTTCTCGTTATCTGGCTTAACCAACCCTAACAAACGAGTTCCCGCTAAACTGTCCTACGAAGGTGGTTATCAACTCGGTAAGTCAACCCAGGGTTTCTCTATCTGGTTGTGAGCGCGTTCACGTGAACGGGGCGGTGTTTGCAGTATCTGACCAATCACAGACATGGACAAGACTACTGTCAGCAGACAGACAGACAGAGCGGCACATTTTACAAAGGAAGAGTAAACTATATTAGACAAATACGAAGAAGTTAAACACTTAATCCAGACTAAAAGTAACACAGTTGAAGCGGCCAAATACAGGAAGGACAGCTGGAAAAATAAAAAAACTCCCGATGTGTGAATTCGTCAATTAACAGATTTAGTAATTTAACGGAACACTCAAAAGTCAGATAAAGTCGTCGAGTTATAAATAGCAATAATAAATTATATTGACGGCTGGATGGACGGTTACACGTCATTATACCCATTATTAAACAAAAGGCGTGTATAACTATTTAAACCTTCTGTCAGGTGCGTCTCCGTTTCCTGCGGTGTGAAACGGACTCAAGAGCAAGTAAACAAATAAATATAAAAATATAATTCAAAGCGGTAAACACCCGCAGCATAAATCCATCTGTCCTTCCTGCATTTGTCAGTTTAAACTGTGTTGTTTTTAGCCTGGTTTATGACTTAAACTTCTTCGTATTTGTGTAATATTACCATAAGATCAGCGCACTGAGCTCTGATTGGTCAATAGGCGGTGTTTTTATTCGAGTTGATCTCTTATCTGGAACATAGCCTGCTCCGGAGCAGGTTAGCCGTTCAGCGTAAGTTACCATGGTGATCTACCCCGGTAAGAAGTGATCCGCCTTCGTAGGACGGAAAACCCTGAAGTTACCTCGATAACGCCAAATCCTGCTTCGTAGTACAGGCCTCTGCTCCGGAGCAGGTTAGCTGTTCAGCATCAGTTACCATGGCGATCTACCCCGATAAGAAGTGATCCACCTTCGTAGGACAGAAAACCCTGAAGTTACCTCGATAACGCCAAATCCTGCATCGTAGTACAGACCTCAGGCCTCTGATTCGTAGTACAGACCTCTGGTAAGACTTGAGTCTAACAAGGACTCCTCCTCTCTTACCGTGTCTTCTGTGGCAATTGTTGCGGGGCAACAGGCCGGGTAGACGCCGTAGGTCAGGTGGTATGGACGCCAGGAAAGGCGATCAAACACTAGTAGCGCAGACACATTCCGAGTAACAAGTAGCAAGAGCAGGATAAATAATAACAAACTCAGCAGAACAGCTGCATCTCAATTCCAGATTTTTTGCCTCCTCGCTCCACGATCCTCCAGGTGTGACCCGGAAATCGATCTCACCCCTCCATCTTGAAGGACATCCCAATTCCTAAAATGCGTCTCGGTGTATCCTCCGGTGTATCCTCCGGTGTATCCTTCACGGAAGTTTTTTACCACCGACACGCCCCCTTATTGGATATCGTTTATTGATTGGACGCAGATCGGACTTATCTGATACATGTCAATATCACTGAGTTTCATAGCGGAGTGAAGACAGATCACAGATTAAACGTTTTATAGTTTAGTTGTCTTCTGATTCACCATCTAGTTATAATCTGTGTTAATTGTAGGTGTGAACAACAAACGGACCATGTTGATGGTAAAGTGTTCCAGCAGCAGAAGAACCTGCAGTAGCTCTTTTTTACACACCGCGGGTGAAGGAGCCTGTTACTGATAGAGCTTTATAAGAGCTGGCATCGAACGGACCTCAAACAACTTTCTTCATTTATTAGAAAGAGTTTTCTTTTCATGATCTGTTAGTTCCCCCATTAACTTTTATCAAGGATACAGTTAAAGTCAGAGAGAAGGAGGATCTGTCTTTTACACCTTTTACATCATTTATCGTCATTTCCATTTAGTCACATGTGAGGCTGATAATTCCTGAGCGTCGGGTTTGATAGGAGTCTTTATTAGTATTAGATCAGTTCAGACATAAACAGCTGTTAATGCCGACTGACAGCTGATCCAGCTGTGATCAGCTGCTGCTGTCATCAGAAACCGGACGTCGCTTCACGTGACGCTTCAGAGGAAAGGACGTATCATGGGTCCGTCCCAAAGCGCTTAATTGCATCTTCGTTTCCCTCACTTGCGTCTCATCCTTGCGTCAAAGTGTCCATCCCAAAGCGCTTATTTGTCGTTTCCTCGCTCCTCGATCCTCGGGTGAACCGGAAGTTGTTCTGGTGCGCCATCTTGAAGACCGTCCCAAAGCACTTATTTCTGCATCGAGGAGCGAGGATCGAGGATCGAGGAGGGAGGAGGGAGGAGGGATCTCTGAGGAGCGAGGAGCGAGGAAACACGAGAGCAGCCTCGACGGAAGTCTTTTACCGACCGACACGCCCCCTTATTGGATATCAGTTACTGATTGGACGCTGCGCCGATCGGACTGATCTATTAACTTTACCTCTCAACATCGCTGAAGTTTTATACCAGAGTGAAGACAGATCACAGATTAAATGTTTTATAGTTTAGTTGTCTTCTGATTCACCATCTAGTTAATATCTGTGTTAACTGTAGCTCTGAACAGCAGCAGAAGGTCCTTCAGTATCTCTCATTCACACACCGTGAGTGAAGCAGCCTGTCACTGAGAGGGGTTTATAAAACCTGACAAACGGATCTAAAACATCTTTCTGCATTTATTAGAAAGATTTTTCTTTTCATGATCTGTTATTTCCCCCGTTAACTTATATTAATGATACAATTAAAGTCAGAGAGAGAAGGAGAGTCTGTCTGTCAGCAACAAACACCTGTTACATTATTTATCTTCTTTTCCATTCAGTCACATGTGAGGCTGATAATTCCTGAACGTCGGGTTTGATATGAGTTATATCATTTACATTTTCCCTGAAACATTCAGCCTGATAAATAATGTCCAGTGTTCAAAAGACCCCATACTCATATTATGGGTTATTAAATAATGAATTCACAATCAGAATATCGATAACTACAGATGCTAATAATGAATAAATAATATAAAGATATTGTGCCAGTAGAACAACTGTGTGTCTTTATTAGTATTATTAGATCAGTTCAAACACAAACTCCATCTAAAGTCTCTATAGCTATTAAAGCCGACTGACAGCTGATCCAGCTGTGATCAGCTGCTGCTGTCATCAGAAACGGACGTCGCTTCACGTGACGCTTCAGAGGAAACGACGTCTCAATTCCCTTAAAACGCATTTCCTCGTTTCCTCTCTCCCCGCAGGGTTTCCTTGCGTCTCTCCATGCTTCCCTGGTGGGCGGGACTAAGACGCAAGGATGAGACGCAAGTGAGGGAAACGAAGATGCAATTAAGAGCTTTGGGAAGGACTCCATATTTCCTCTCTTCCTCTCTCCTCGAGTCTCTTCCTCGCCCCCTCCGCTCGCATCTCTCGTGGGCGGGACTAAGACGCTCCTCGAGGAGTCGAGGAGAGGAATCGAGCCGTATAAATTGACAAATGGGGAAGACCCATAGAGAATCACTAATAATCACATTTAATAATCATTATTAATCACTATTAATAATGATTATTAATCACTATTAATAATCAAAATTAGAGGTCGACCGATTAATCGGGCCGATTTTTTGACAGTTTTTCATAATCGGCATCGGCCGATGCCTGAGCATATTAAGCCGATTATTAAACAGGCAGATCTGCGGGCAGCCAGTGTTGTTGTTGCCGTGGAAACACGTGTGACGCCGCCCCTTGTGTGTCAATCAAATTGCCATTCTGCCGGGAGAAACCGGTAGGCTTTAATTCTTCTCTTTCAAAGCCCTACATATTTAATTGGTTAGATGTGAAATGCTCCGACGTTATCAATTCTGTTTTTGGTAACGGAGAATTTCTCTCCGTCGGTAACGTTAGCTGTGTGCGGGGCGGAGCAGCTCTCACATACACACTGCTGCAGCTCTCACATACACACTGCTGCAGCTCTCACATACACACTGCTGCAGCTCTCACATACACACTGCTGCAGCTCTCACATACACACTGCTGCAGCTCTCACCTACACACTGCTGCAGCTCTCACATACACACTGCTGCAGCTCTCACACACACACTGCTGCAGCTCTCACACACACACTGCTGCAGCTCTCACATACACACTGCTGCAGCTCTCACATACACACTGCTGCAGCTCTCACATACACACTGCTGCAGCTCTCACATACACACTGCTGCAGCTCTCACACACACACTGCTGCAGCTCTCACATTCACACTGCTGCAGCTCTCACATACACACTGCTGCAGCTCTCACACACACACTGCTGCAGCTCTCACATTCACACTGCTGCAGCTCTCACATACACACTGCTGCAGCTCTCACATACACACTGCTGCAGCTCTCACACACACACTGCTGCAGCTCTCACATACACACTGCTGCAGCTCTCACATACACACTGCTGCAGCTCTCACATACACACTGCTGCAGATCTCACATACACACTGCTGCAGCTCTCACATACACACTGCTGCAGCGCAGTGTTCAGACACACACACACACGCACACACACACACACACACACACACACACACACACACACACACAGAGCTTCTGCTCTTAGGAACTATAGCGGAGAAAACTAAACTTATAAAGCGTGATTACACTTTACTAGAGTTGATGCTGACAATGCTGACACTTGTCATAAGTGCAAGTTTGCGTGTGAGGACGGAAACACGAGAGACATTTAGCAAAAAGTTCACTTCCTCATTAAACGTCTCTACGGGTCCTTCACAGCCTCTATGACGTCACTGGCCTGTGTGTAGTCCGCAGCAGATATGAGCAGCAGGCTGTGTAATACGAGTGAACAAAGTTATTATTATTTTGTGATCACTTAGATTATGGCCATATAGCTTGTAACAGTGTCTGTCAACAAACATAAATAAAAAACATGCTTTAGGACAGTTTTTGAAAGATGCTTAAAAGGTTTTGAGCCCTGCACTATTACTACTATTAACCATCATGCACAAAATAAAATATGGACTGCAGTGAAGACACAAAGTGCAAATTAGAGAGACAGACCATAAGTGTTGTTCAATAAATGTTTACTTAAGTTAAGACATTTTGTGTATTATTTGTTATTATTAAGCTGTTATATTTTATCATATGGTGGAAAAAAAGAAAACCAGCCAAACATATCGGCAAAAAAAAAATCGGCATCATATATCGGCCATCGGCTGTCCTGATTCTGTAAAAAATCGGCATCGGCATCGGCCATAAAAAACCCATATCGGTCGACCTCTAATCAAAATGACAGCATATCACATTCAATCTCAATAAAATCAATTCATTTCAATAAATAACTAAAAAAAAAAGATTAAATAAACAAATTAAATATAAAAAACTGAATGAAATAGAAAAAAAGAAATTGAATAAAACAAACAAATAAAATGCAATAAAAAAAAATAAATGTGAACCAAAAAAAAAGATAAACAAAATGAAATAAAACACAGTTACAAACACAGAGAAAGATGTTTGAGTCCTGGTTCAACTCCATCATCTGAAGAGAATATATTTAAATAAATATATATAAATAAATATAAATAAACAAACAAATAAACAAACAAATAAATAAATAAATATATTATATATTATATTTTAAATATATATATATATATATATATATATATATATATATATATATATATATATATATATATGTTTATATATATATACTGTATGTACTGTCTAATAGTGTCACATTGAATCAGATAACAGTCACAGGAGACATTTTATTGCACAATGAGTACTTTTACTACATACTGTACATGGTGCTGCTAATTAAGCATTGTGTACTTATGCAAGTACTTAAGTACATAATGCAAGAACAGAAACATCCATAACTCTTGGTACAAAAACCCAAACAGTTTATCAGAAGAAAAGTCAAGTGAGGTTTGTGTTTAAATCGTGCTTTGGCTCCCTCTACTGGCTCTTTACCTTTAACTACTGAACACACACACACACACACACACACACACACACACACACACGTACAAATAGCTATGTGCACACTAAAAAATACTGGGTCAAGTTAGTAACCCAGTTTCAGGGTATGTGGGATTTGGGTCTTTCAATTGGGTTGTTTTCTGATGCGGAAGGAATAATGACTCACATATTGGTTTATATAGCAAACCTCATAGACCCAATACACAGGTGGCTGGTTTGTTTTGACCCCCCCACCCCCCCCCCAAGGTCATTATTCCCGCCGTAGCCCTCCGCCCCCTTTGTTCGTGAACCGCCCCTGTATTGGCTGGGCTGTTAATTTGCACTATTTAGTGTTGAAATGTGACTTTTGAGTTGAACTGTATTGTTTTTTCACTAGTAATGTTAACTGTTACCTGGTAACTTTGTCTACAAAGATAGTTAACGGAATTGTATCCTATTCCGGACAGTCTTTTGCTAACATTCTACTAAAATCCCACTTTAACTACTAATATAAATGATCGTGTGATGTTTTCAGTTAATTTAATGGTGTAAAACTAAAGTCTACCTCCTTACCTTTCTATCTGCATATCCTATTAATCATTTACTTTATCTTTGTCTCTACCAGAGTCGGCAAAAGGATGTTAACGCCGGTGAATTAGCCGTGCGCCACCCTTGGCCTACCTCGGACAAACCCTATTTTCTTGCTGTAAACACCATGGATGTATTAAACACTGGGCGCTGCTGGATTTTCCGGGGTATGACGCTGTTCTTGTGTCTCCCAATGTAACATCAATGCTGTCAACACATCCGGTACCGTATTTCCGTTCCTTCACAATAAGATATCACGCTTCAACACCTCCAAATCATGCAATGAAAGCTCCTTAATTTACATTTTGAGTGTATACCACCACCTGCTGGATGTTTTGTTAAACTCTATTCTCATTTCAATCACTTGCAAAATACCAACTGATGCATGAAATTTAGCAATTATGCACAAATAAGTGTATAGAACAATTACTATCATTACACAAAGTGCAGAGTAAGAGTTATAGTAGAACTACAAACATAAGTATTTATGATTGAAATGGTGCATTGTTTTTAATCAACAGACAAATGACTAGAGCAAATGATTGAAAAGAGGATGAAACAAATTTATTTAAAAGAAACACAAAAGACAAAAACAAGATAAAACATGTAAAAAAAATTAAAAATAAATAAATTAAATATCTGGACACACATTACATTTAAAATAATCATCCTCATCCAGCTCCTCGTCCCAGCCCGCACACACGGTGTGAAACCACGTGTTGTCACACTGGACCCACGACACCAATCCCTCCGAACCCTCCGGAGGCTCAGGTTCCCTGCACCGGCCACACCACCAAACCGTCTGCTCCATCTCTTCGGTGGTGTGACCTACTCACAGAAAAAATATATATAGATGTAAGAAAATTGTCTGATCTCATGGGCTGGCATGCAAAGACTGTTAACATTAAGTAAACTACCGATGGATGTCGTGGGTCCAGCAGACGAGGACGAGGAGCTGGATGACGAGGGTCTGGTCCGGTCTTGAGAGGCTGTATAAATAAGAGACAAAGCCTTACATGTTTTGCTTACTCTGCATCATGGCTAATGTCACCAACATGTTAAGATGTTGCTTTCTGTTTTACAGATTATATAAAGCATTTACAGTGTGGGAGGGAGAGGAAGGAGTTTGGGAACCTCGGAGGCCAAATCTTGCCGCCGCCGATGTTGAAGGCTCTAAAAGAATAATCATATTTTATTATTACAACATTAAAATACATACTCCTAATAATGTCTATGCATCACAATAGAAAATAAATGTTGATATTTACATTAATTCAAATGTAAAATAGGTATGCTTTACCAGAGACTTGCTGACCAGGAGATGGGGGAAGGTGGTGATGTCCCTCAGCAGGCAGGCTCGCTGGTGATGGTGTGTTGGTGGTGGCAGGCAGCCGGGGACCGTCGGAGGCACAAGAGGGGGCAGAGGGGGCTGAGGGACCGGCGGTGGAAAGGCCGGAGCTGGTGGCTGGAGCAGCCCCGAGGGGCAGTGTTTTTCTGCGGCTGGGACGGGAGCCGCCAGGCAGGATGGAGGAAGTGGCTGCCGGGCTAGTGTGTTCGGCCCGCTGCTGCTCTCTTCTGGCCAGAGCTTGGGCCGCCCGCCTTGCACCACGATCCTCCGCCTCCTCGATGACGTCGGACATCTCCTGAGCCGTCAGTATCCTGGCCTTGGTGGTGTTCCTCAAGATACATATAACATGTTCTTTCACAAAGTAATGTAATTACAGATTAAACAGGTGATATGAAAAATTAATTTTATGTCATGCATGTAGAAGGGTACAGGTAGTAAATAGTGACTAAGCAACACATTTCTTTTTCACAGTCAAACTTTATTTGAGTAGACAGATGACAATATTAATTATACACAGTATTTTGAACGTGAACAGATAACCTGCAGCTTTGACAAACATTTCGAAGCATAAATATGGCAATAATTGTCTGACAAGTAAAACCGTTTCATGTGAAACAATCTAAGTTACTCTGAAACATGGACTCAGTACCCTATAACGTTCTCCCAGTATCTGCTAATACTGTGGTTACTGAGCAGTTTTTATATATAAGATCAGTAATTCCACCTTCAGTTATGTTGACACTACAGGATAAAGTCTATTCCAGCATGGTAAGCTACAGTAAGTGTAACGTTAACCGGTCTGTAGTCATGGTAACACAGAGAGGCAGCTCCTACAGTAAATAATATACCATTACTCTGATTACTTTGCTACGTTGATCAGGTGTCTTTTACCAGAAATAATGAACTGACTACTGTTTCACATTTTCTATTTTCCACCCTGATGTTCGCTGTGTTTACACACCGTTACATGTAGCTACATGCTAACATGTTACCTCTGTATCTCCCATGTAAACAGAACTATCTGCTCACAGCAAATGTTTTCTTCTTCAAATGGGTTGATTCTGTCGGTCCTTTCTCACAAATGGACCTGTAAAGACAAACGTAAAACAGAGTTTATGTTTACGGTTTACAGAGTTTATGCATAACGTAAATACTGAGCTAACGTGACAGAGCTAAAAATAGCATATTTACCGGAGCAGAACCGTCAGGAAAACCCGGAATCTTGGCCGCAGATGTTGTTAATTTCTCGCCGACTTCGGATCGGATTCCTCCGGGAACGTGCGCTGTGTGAAGTTTCTGGTTTATAAACTTTGAATTAGTTTATTTTTAACTTTAAAAACGCGGATAAACTCAGTGAATCTCTCTTCCTGCTGCTCTCCGGCTGCAGTGCGGGGAGGGCAGTGACGCTGTGTTGAAGCCGTTTGATTGACAGCAGAGACCCGGAAACGCTGACCAATCAGAGCAGACTGGGAGGAGACAGGCTCTGAATCAGAGTTTTTCTGTCAGAGGCTGAAAGAGGCTTCATGCAGTTAGACAGTAAGAGAAAAATAGAGGGTTTTTTGAACATTACAGCAAGTAACCATGTTCTAGTAGAACATTAACATACACATATGAACGTGGAAATGAGCATAATATGAGACCTTTAAAAGACATGGAAAAGTGCATTTTGCATAATAGGTGACCTTTAAAGTTAGACGTTAGCTAGTTAGCCTTAATTCTATCTCTACTCAGTTGAATATTTGCAACTTACTTATTTGTTTTTCAAAATAATGCTTCATTTAAAGAATATGGTTGGTTTTGATCTGTTTTTATTTATTTTTTTACTTAAAATCTCATAAAATTGTAATGAAACCGAACTGAGTTCCAAATTTCTACCTTTGAAAAACATCTTTACTACTGGATGAAGAATTTTAAATACATTTTTGAATTTAGTTGGCAATATGCCATTTCGAATGTTCACTCATATTCTTTCATGTATTGTGATGTCATCATCCTTTAATGATGTCACATACTGGAACGTTAGGCTAGTTAGTGTAGACACCTCAAGTGTGCTGTTACAATACACTCACACTTGACAATCTCTACTCAGTTGAATATTTGCAACTTACTTATTTGTTTTTCAAAATGATGCTTCATTTAAAGAATATGGTTGGTTTTAATCATCTGTATTTATTTATTCTTTAACTTTAAAAAAAAAAAAAAAAAAATCATAAAATTGTAATGAAACTGAACTGATTTCCAAATTTCTACCTATGAAAAACATCTTTACGACTGGATGGAAGATTTTAAATACATTTTTTAAATGTAGTTGTCAATATGCCATTTCGAATGTTCACTCATATTGTTTTCATGTAATACAGTGAAGTCATCATCCTTTAATGATGTCACATACTGGAACGTTAGGCTAGTTAGGGTAGACACCTCAAGTGTGCTGTTACAATACACTCACACTTGACAATCTCTACTCTGTTTAATATTTGCAACTTACTAATTTTTTTTCAAAATAATGCTTCATTTAAGAATATGGTTGGTTTTAATCTGTATTTATTTATTCTTTAACTTTAAAAAAAAATCAAAAAAAAAATCATAAAATTGTAATGAAACTGAACTGATTTTTCCAAATTTCTACCTTTGAAAAACATCTTTACTACTGGACGAGGAATTTTAAAAACGTTTTTAAATTTAGTTGTCAATATGCCATTTCGAATGTTCACTCATATTCTTTCCTGTAATACAGTGATGTCATCATCCTACAATGATGTCACATTCTGGAAAGTTTATTTAGAATCTTCAAACATATTCTTTCATGTATTGTGATGTCATAATCCTTTAATGATGTCACATACTGGAACCTTAGGCTAGTTAGGGTAGACACCTCAAGTGTGCTGTTACAATACACTAACACTTGACAATCTCTACTCAGTTGAATATTTGCAACTTACTTATTTGTTTTTCAAAATAATGCTTCATTTAAAGAATATGGTTGGTTTTAATCTGTATTTATTTATTCTTTAACTTTAAAAAAAAATCATAAAATTGTAATGAAACTGAACTGATTACCAAATATCTACCTTTGAAAAACATCTTTACTACTGGATGAGGAATTTTAAAAACGTTTTTAAGTTTAGTTGTCAATATGCCATTTCGAATGTTCACTCATATTCTTTCCTATAATACAGTGATGTCATCATCCTTTAAATATGTCACATTCTGGAAAGTTTATTTAAAATCTTCAAACATATTCTTTCATGTATTGTGATGTCATTATCCTTTAATGATGTCACATACTGGAACGTTAGGCTAGTTAGGGTAGACACCTCAAGTGTGCTGTTACAATACTGTGAGGGCTGTTGTATTTGGACCCAGAAGCAGACACAGACACAGTTGGGTGTTGGTTGAAAGTCCGGTGGATTTATTGTAGTTAAAGGTGATGAGGAACGCTGGAGAAGGCAGGAGACAGGCAGGCTGATGAGCAGGGTGGAATGGCTGGCACTGGAATCCTGGAGCACAGGAGAATACAATGTTATCACAAAAGGCACGACGAAGAAGCACAAGAATCACTCTAGTAATGTGGTACAGAGCGGCCGAGAGTATACCACATAGTAGGTAGAACAATCTGGCGACGACTGGCAGGAAAGCTGGTGTTCTTGAACTGTGGGTTGATGAGGTTGATTGTAGACAGGTGCAGGGTGTAGAGTGAAGAGTGAGACCAGGTGCCTGATTAGGGAGCCACGCCCACGCCACACAGACTGACAGGGGAGGGGGAGACACAGGGGAAGACAGGAAAACACTGGAGTCACAGCCAGAGCCGTGACAAATACACTCACACTTGACAATCTGTTCTCAGTTGAATATTTGCAACTTACTTATTTGTTTTTCAAAATAATGCTTCATTTAAAGAATATGGTTGGTTTTAATCATCTGTATTTATTTATTCTTTAACATAAAAAAAAAAAAAAAAATCATAAAATTGTAATGAAACTGAACTGATTTCCAAATTTCTACCTTTGAAAAACATCTTTACGACTGGATGGAAGATTTTAAATACATTTTTTAAATGTAGTTGTCAATATGCCATTTCGAATGTTCACTCATATTCTTTCATGTAATACAGTGAAGTCATCATCCTTCAATGATGTCACATACTGGAAAGTTTATTTAGAATCTTCAAACATATTCTTTCATGTATTGTGATGTCATCATCCTTCAATGATGTCACATACTGGAAAGTTTATTTAGAATCTTCAAACATATTCTTTCATGTATTGTGATGTCATCATCCTTTAATGATGTCACATACTGGAACCTTAGGCTAGTTAGGGTAGACACCTCAAGTGTGCTGTTACAATACACTAACACTTGACAATCTCTACTCAGTTTATTATTTGCAACTTACTTATTTGTTTTTCAAAATAATGCTTCATTTAAAGAATATGGTTGGTTTTAATCTGTATTTATTTATTCTTTAACTTTAAAAAAAAATCAAAAAAAAAATCATAAAATTGTAATGAAACTGAACTGATTTCCAAATGTCTACCTTTGAAAAACATCTTTACTACTGGATGAGGAATTTTAAAAACGTTTTTAAGTTTAGTTGTCAATATGCCATTTCGAATGTTCACTCATATTCTTTCATGTAATACAGTGATGTCATCATCGTTTAATGATGTCACATTCTGGAAAGTTTATTTAGAAACTTCAAACATATTCTTTCATGTATTGTGATGTCATAATCATTTAATGATGTCACATACTGGAACGTTAGGCTAGTTAGGGTAGACACCTCAAGTGTGCTGTTACAATACACTAACACTTGACAATCTCTACTCAGTTGAATATTTGCAACTTACTTATTTGTTTTTCAAAATAATGCTTCATTTAAAGAATATGGTTGGTTTTAATCTGTATTTATTTATTCTTTAACTTTAAAAAAAAAATCATAAAATTGTAATGAAACTGAACTGATTTCCAAATATCTACCTTTGAAAAACATCTTTACTACTGGATGAGGAATTTTAAAAACGTTTTTAAATCTAGTTGTCAATATGCCATTTCGAATGTTCACTCATATTCTTTCCTGTGATACAGTGATGTCATCATCATTCAATGATGTCACATTCTGGAAAGTTAGGCTAGTTAGGGTAGACACCTCAAGTGTGCTGTTACAATACACTCACACTTGACAATCTCTACTCCGTTTAATATTTGCAAATTACTAATTTGTTTTTCAAAATAATGCTTCATTTAAAGAATATGGTTGGTTTTAATCTGTATTTATTTATTCATTAACTTTAAAAAAAAAAAAAAATCATAAAATTGTAATGAAACTGTACTGATTTCCAAATTTCTACCTTTGAAAAATATCTTTACGACTGGATGGAAGATTTTAAATACATTTTTTAAATGTAGTTGTCAATATGCCATTTCGAATGTTCACTCATATTCGTTCATGTTTTGTGATGTCATCATCCTTCAATGATGTCACATTCTGGAAAGTTTATTTAGAATCTTCAAACATGTTCTTTCATGTAATACAGTGATGTCATCATCCTTTAACGATGTCACATTCTGGAAAGTTAATTTAGAATCTTCAAACATATTCTTTCAAGTATTGTGATGTCATCATCATTCAATGATGTCACATTCTGGAAAGTTTATTTAGAAACTTCAAACATATTCTTTCATATATTACAGTGATGTCATCATCCTTCAATGATGTCACATTCTGGAAAGTTTATTTAGAATGTTCATAAATATTATTTCATCTAATACAGTGATGTCATCATCCTTTAACGATGTCACATTCTGGAAAGTTAATTTAGAATCTTCAAACATATTCTTTCAAGTATTGTGATGTCATCATCATTCAATGATGTCACATTCTGGAAAGTTTATTTAGAAACTTCAAACATATTCTTTCAAGTATTGTGATGTCATCATCCTTCAATGATGTCACATTCTGGAAAGTTTATTTAGAAACTTCAAACATATTCTTTCATATATTACAGTGATGTCATCATCCTTCAATGATGTCACATTCTGGAAAGTTTATTTAGAATGTTCATAAATATTATTTCATCTAATACAGTGATGTCATCATCCTTTAATGATGTCACATTCTGGAACGTTAGGCTAGTTAGGGTAGACACCTCAAGTGTGCTGTTACAATACACTCACACTTGACAATCTCTACTCAGTTGAATATTTACAACTTACTTATTTGTTTTTCAAAATAATGCTTCATTTAAAGAATATGGTTGGTTTTAATCTGTATTTAATTATTCTTTAACTTTAAAAAAAAATTTAAAAAAAAAAATAAAAAAATTGTAATGAAACTGAACTGATTTCCAAATTTCTACCTTTGAAAAACATCTTTACTACTGGATGAGGAATTTTAAAAACGTTTTTAAATCTAATTGTCAATATGCCATTTCGAATGTTCACTCATATTCTTTCATGTAATACAGTGAAGTCATCATCCTTCAATGATGTCACATTCTGGAAAGTTTATTTAGAATCTTCAAACATATTCTCTCATGTATTGTGATGTCATCATCCTTCAATGATGTCACATACTGGAAAGTTTATTTAGAATCTTCAAACATATTCTTTCATGTATTGTGATGTCATCATCCTTTAATGATGTCACATAGTGGAACGTTAGGCTAGTTAGGGTTGACACCTTAAGTGTGCTGTTACAATACACTCACACTTGACAATCTCTACTCCGTTGAATATTTGCAACTTACTAATTTTTTTTCAAAATAATGCTTCATTTAAAGAATATGGTTGGTTTTAATCTGTATTTATTTATCTTTTAACTTTAAAAAAAAATAAAAAAATTGTAATGAAACTGAACTGATTTCCAAATTTCTACCTTTGAAAAACATCTTTACTACTGGATGAGGAATTTTAAAAACGTTTTTAAGTTTAGTTGTCAATATGCCATTTCGAATGTTCACTCATATTCTTTCCTATAATACAGTGATGTCATCATCCTTTAAATATGTCACATTCTGGAAAGTTTATTTAAAATCTTCAAACATATTCTTTCATGTATTGTGATGTCATCATCCTTTAATGATGTCACATACTGGAACGTTAGGCTAGTTAGGGTAGACACCTCAAGTGTGCTGTTACAATACACTCACACTTGACAATCTGTTCTCAGTTGAATATTTGCAACTTACTTATTTGTTTTTCAAAATAATGCTTCATTTAAAGAATATGGTTGGTTTTAATCATCTGTATTTATTTATTCTTTAACTTAAAAAAAAAAAAAAAAATCATAAAATTGTAATGAAACTGAACTGATTTCCAAATTTCTACCTTTGAAAAACATCTTTACGACTGGATGGAAGATTTTAAATACATTTTTTAAATGTAGTTGTCAATATGCCATTTCGAATGTTCACTCATATTCTTTCATGTAATACAGTGAAGTCATCATCCTTCAATGATGTCACATACTGGAAAGTTTATTTAGAATCTTCAAACATATTCTTTCATGTATTGTGATGTCATCATCCTTTAATGATGTCACATACTGGAACCTTAGGCTAGTTAGGGTAGACACCTCAAGTGTGCTGTTACAATACACTAACACTTGACAATCTCTACTCAGTTTATTATTTGAAACTTACTTATTTGTTTTTCAAAATAATGCTTCATTTAAAGAATATGGTTGGTTTTAATCTGTATTTATTTATTCTTTAACTTTAAAAAAAAATCAAAAAAAAAATCATAAAATTGTAATGAAACTGTACTGATTTCCAAATTTCTACCTTTGAAAAATATCTTTACGACTGGATGGAAGATTTTAAATACATTTTTTAAATGTAGTTGTCAATATGCCATTTCGAATGTTCACTCATATTCGTTCATGTTTTGTGATGTCATCATCCTTCAATGATGTCACATTCTGGAAAGTTTATTTAGAATCTTCAAACATGTTCTTTCATGTAATACAGTGATGTCATCATCCTTTAACGATGTCACATTCTGGAAAGTTAATTTAGAATCTTCAAACATATTCTTTCAAGTATTGTGATGTCATCATCATTCAATGATGTCACATTCTGGAAAGTTTATTTAGAAACTTCAAACATATTCTTTCAAGTATTGTGATGTCATCATCCTTCAATGATGTCACATTCTGGAAAGTTTATTTAGAAACTTCAAACATATTCTTTCATATATTACAGTGATGTCATCATCATTCAATGATGTCACATTCTGGAAAGTTTATTTAGAATGTTCATAAATATTATTTCATCTAATACAGTGATGTCATCATCCTTTAATGATGTCACATTCTGGAACGTTAGGCTAGTTAGGGTTGACACCTCAAGTGTGCTGTTACAATACACTCACACTTGACAATCTCTACTCAGTTGAATATTTGCAACTTACTTATTTGTTTTTCAAAATAATGCTTCATTTAAAGAATATGGTTGGTTTTAATCTGTATTTAATTATTCTTTAACTTTAAAAAAAAAAAAAAAAAAAAAAAAAAAAAAATTGTAATGAAACTGAACTGATTTCCAAATTTTTACCTTTGAAAAACATCTTTACTACTGGATGAGGAATTTTAAAAACGTTTTTAAATCTAATTGTCAATATGCCATTTCGAATGTTCACTCATATTCTTTCATGTAATACAGTGAAGTCATCATCCTTCAATGATGTCACATTCTGGAAAGTTTATTTAGAATCTTCAAACATATTCTCTCATGTATTGTGATGTCATCATCCTTCAATGATGTCACATACTGAAAAGTTTATTTAGAATCTTCAAACATATTCTTTCATGTATTGTGATGTCATCATCCTTTAATGATGTCACATACTGGAACGTTAGGCTAGTTAGGGTTGACACCTTAAGTGTGCTGTTACAATACACTCACACTTGACAATCTCTACTCCGTTGAATATTTGCAACTTACTAATTTTTTTTCAAAATAATGCTTCATTTAAAGAATATGGTTGGTTTTAATCTGTATTTATTTATTCTGTGACTTTTAAAAAAAATAAAAAATCTCATAAAATTGTAATAAAACCGAACTGAGTTCAACATTTCTACCTATGAAAAACATTTTTACTACTGGATGATGAATTTTAAAAACGTTTTTAAATTTAGTTGTCAATATGCCATTTTGAATGTTCACTCATATTCTTTCATGTAATACAGTGATGTCATCATCGTTTAATGATGTCACATTCTGGAAAGTTTATTTAGAAACTTCAAACATATTCTTTCATGTATTGTGATGTCATAATCATTTAATGATGTCACATACTGGAACGTTAGGCTAGTTAGGGTAGACACCTCAAGTGTGCTGTTACAATATACTAACACTTGACAATCTGTTCTCAGTTGAATATTTGCAACTTACTTATTTGTTTTTCAAAATAATGCTTCATTTAAAGAATATGGTTGGTTGTAATCATCTGTATTTATTTATTCATTAACTTAAAAAAAAAAAAAAATCATAAAATTGTAATGAAACTGAACTGATTTCCAAATTTCTACCTTTGAAAAACATCTTTACGACTGGATGGAAGATTTTAAATACATTTTTTAAATGTAGTTGTCAATATGCCATTTCGAATGTTCACTCATATTCGTTCATGTTTTGTGATGTCATCATCCTTTAACGATGTCACATTCTGGAAAGTTAATTTAGAATCTTCAAACATATTCTTTCAAGTATTGTGATGTCATCATCTTTCAATGATGTCACATTCTGGAAAGTTTATTTAGAAACTTCAAACATATTCTTTCAAGTATTGTGATGTCATCATCCTTCAATGATGTCACATTCTGGAAAGTTTATTTAGAAACTTCAAACATATTCTTTCATATATTACAGTGACGTCATCATCCTTCAATGATGTCACATTCTGGAAAGTTTATTTAGAATGTTCATACATATTATTTCATCTAATACAGTGATGTCATCATCCTTTAATGATGTCACATTCTGGAACGTTAGGCTAGTTAGGGTAGACACCTCAAGTGTGCTGTTACAATACACTCACACTTGACAATCTCTACTCAGTTGAATATTTGCAACTTACTTATTTGTTTTTCAAAATAATGCTTCATTTAAAGAATATGGTTGGTTTTAATCTGTATTTATTTATTTTTCAACTAAAAAAAACAAAAAAGAAAATCTCATAAAATTGTAATGAAACCGAACTGAGTTCCAAATTTCTACCTATGAACAAAATCTTTACTACTGGATGAAGAATTTTAAAAACGTTTTTAAATTTAGTTGTCAATATGCCATTTTGAATTTTCACTCATATTCGTTCATGTTTTGTGATGTCATCATCCTTCAATGATGTCACACTCTGGAAGGTTTATTGAGAATCTTCAAACATATTCTTTCATGTAATACAGTGATGTCATCATCCTTCAATGATGTCATATTCTGGAAAGTTTATTTAGAAACTTCAAACATATTCTTTCATGTATTGTGATGTCATCATCCTACAATGATGTCACATTCTTGAAAGTTTATTTAGAATCTACAAACATATTCTTTCATGTATTGTGATGTCATCATCCTTTAATGATGTCACATTCTGGAAAGTTTATTTAGAATCTTCAAACATATTCTATCATGAATTGTGATGTCATCATCCTCAATGATGTCACATTCTTGAAAGTTTATTTAGAATCTTCAAACATATTCTTTCATGAATTGTGATGTCATCATCCTTCAATGATGTCACATACTGGAACGTTAGGCTAGTTAGGGTAGACACCTCAAGTGTGCTGTTACAATACACTCACACTTGACAATCTCTACTCCGTTGAATATTTGCAACTTACTTATTTTTTTTTCAAAATAATGCTTCATTTAAAGAATATGGTTGGTTTTAATTTGTATTTATTTATTCTTTAACTTTAAAAAAAAAAAAAAAAATCTCATAAAATTGTAATGAAACTGAACTGATTTCCAAATTTCTACCTTTGAAAAACATCTTTACTATTGGATGAAGAATTTTAAATGCATTTTTAAATTTAGTTGTCAATATGCCATTTCGAATGTTCACTCATATTCTTTCATGTAATACAGTGATGTCATCATCCTTCAATGATGTCACATTCTGGAAAGTTTATTTAGAAACTTCAAACATATTCTTTCATATATTACAGTGATGTCATCATCCTTCAATGATGTCACATTCTGGAAAGTTTATTTAGAAACTTCAAACATATTCTTTCATATATTACAGTGATGTCATCATCCTTTAATGATGTCACATTCTGGAAAGTTTATTTAGAATGTTCATACATATTATTTCATCTAATACAGTGATGTCATCATCCTTTAATGATGTCACATTCTGGAACGTTAGGCTAGTTAGGGTAGACACCTCAAGTGTGCTGTTACAATACACTAACACTTGACAATCTCTACTCAGTTTATTATTTGCAACTTACTTATTTGTTTTTCAAAATAATTCTTCATTTAAAGAATATGGTTGGTTTTAATCTGTTTTTATTTATTTTTTAACTTTAAAAAAAAAATAAAATAAAAAATTGTAATGAAACTGAACTGATTTCCAAATTTCTACCTTTGAAAAACATCTTTACTACTGGATGAGGAATTTTAAAAACGTTTTTAAATCTAATTGTCAATATGCCATTTCGAATGTTCACTCATATTCTTTTATGTAATACAGTGAAGTCATCATCCTTCAATGATGTCACATTCTGGAAAGTTTATTTAGAATCTTCAAACATATTCTCTCATGTATTGTGATGTCATCATCCTTCAATGATGTCACATACTGGAAAGTTTATTTAGAATCTTCAAACATATTCTTTCATGAATATTGATGTCATCATCCTTTAATGATGTCACATACTGGAAAGTTTATTGAGAATGTTCAGGTGTGCTGCTACAATACACTCACACTTGACAATCTCTACTCAGTTTAATATTTGCAACTTACTTATTTGTTTATGTATTAACCCAATTTACATCAGTTATTTTGCATTCCTCTATCATCTGAAATATGTGGGTTATTGCCAATTATTGATAAGATGCATAACTTTTATTCTGTTAAGGTGCACTGTATTGAAATGCTTTGTGCATTTGTAATAAGGATTATCATTCAACAAATTATATATCACTCTGTTCAGACAGTGGTTTAATAATTTACAGTTTATGTACGTTTTCAAGATGTTTCACACAGGCTTGTTTATTAATGACCTGGGAGGAGTTTTGATTACCTGTTGAACTCTGGGTAATTAAGAGATGGACGTTTGCTCAGCTCTGGTGAGACTGTGTTTGCTGCTCTTCGTCTCTGCTGGGCTGCTGCAGACCGAGAGACGGCCTGGCGTCACCTGCGCTTCATCGCTGCTGCGGATCAAGAGGCAGGTGATTTCCACGGACGCGGTAGGAGCTGCTTTCACTCTACAAACAAGGAGGTAACATCACTGCTGCTTTGTTTCTTCATGAGCTCCAACATTAAACGCGCCAACGTACCTTAATGCAAGCTTGCTTAGAAAACATACTAAAACAAAGAGTGCACTCAGGTTAACATAGATTCCCCGGGTCTTTCTGTTTGGTTTCTATTTTATTTTCATATTGTGTGGTCCTGTATTTTATGTGTGAATACCTGCATTCAGTCAATACAAGGTTGAAGCTGAGAGACTGTGTGTGTTGTTATTCTCATTATAGGCTGTGTGACTGAATGAGTTACTTCATATTTTCCAAGTATATTGTTATCTAAAATAGGATCAGTCCCTTAGCCTGTTATTAGATATTAAAGGGAGTGAGAGTCATAGTTTACCCTAGACTGGTTTATTTTACATTGAGATGTCTCTCTCACCATCTTGCCATGTACTGGAGTTTAAAGGGGCTTAACACTATATTGAGTACTGTGTAAAGTGTTCCTCATATCACGAGCCTTTGGTGAGGGGGTTACACACTGTTAAGTCAGTTGAAGATATAATAAATTATGGGGCTATAGCTCCTGATAAGGGGTAAAACATTATAAATATATGTTGTGTGTGTATGTGTATATATATATATATATATATATATATATATATATATATATATATATATATACACACACAATCTAATGAACATGTCTACCGTTTACTAGTCTAGACAAGGGTATATTTGATCCTAAATACAATCTACTTACTTTATGTTGTTGACGTCCACGGTGACCCAGCCTCAACCTGGTTATTGCCGTGCTATCCCTTCTTCCCATTCTTGTAAATAATGTGCACATCAGTGTGTTGGCTGTATTGAAAACACGGGAAGTCGTGTACACGATATGCGTGGCGTTCAAGTGGTTAAGTCGTGAGAACACCGCTGCTAAGCAACAGCAATATTAACGTTACTGTCGGTGTCTAGAAGCCACTGAGGCTAACAATTTAGCAAGCTAGCAAGCTATATTCCATAATTCTACGGTCTGGCACCACTGACTCAGCGTTTACCATTTTAAAGAGTTCTACCTAGATTTCAGAAGTGGCCGATAGAAATTTTCAGTGACCTGCTACAGTGGCAGGTGAGGAAAAAGGTTAATTTCAGATAGAAGTCGACCGATATGGGTTTTTTATGGCCGATGCCGATGCCGATTTTTTACAGAATCAGGACAGCCGATGGCCGATATATGATGCCGATTTTTTTTTTGCCGATATGTTTGGCTGGATTTCTTTTTTTCCTCCATCTGATAAAATATAACAGCTTAATAATAACAAATAATACACAAAATGTCTTAAGTAACAAACTTA
>CAKAOJ020003140.1:0-44901 GCA_916701645.2 Sebastolobus alascanus | reverse complement strand
TGAGAGTAGTAGTTAGTGCCGCCACTGTTATCATTCCAGGCGATCCACTCCAGTCCTTTTCCAGGAGCCTGTCTGATCCAGTTCATATAGTAGCTGCTGAGTGTGAATCCAGAGGCTGTACAGGTCAATGTGTGGGATTCTCCAGGTCTTTTAATCACTGGTTCAGATTCTGTCAGAGTCTGACCATCAACACCTGTCAAGATATAAAAATACATCATGAGAAATATGTCAGTTACACAAATGAAAACTATGTCAACTCAACATCAGTGTAAATGTTGACCTGTCCAGCAGCAGATAGTTAACAGCAGCAGTCCTGTCCTATAGTCCATCATGTTAAACTGTGTGTCCACTGTTCTCTGTCCTCCTCTCTGCAGTCAGATAAGTAGAGGTGGAAGACATCTGAGTTTTGCATTGACTCCTCCTCACAGTGTAGAACTGGATCTGAATGGATCTCAGTTACTGTTTGGTGAAACTGGAGAATGAATGTTTAATGTACAGGAGTCATTCCTCCCAGTAGAATTTGTGCAATAGGTCCACAAACACATTATAGATAATGTGGTTGTCTTTCATTATTAAGCTCAGTCTGCATCGTGTGAAGACTTTGACAATAGTTTAGCAGTTTAACAATATAAAGTGAGTATTGTTAATTCAATTTAAATTAAAGAAACACCAAATAGCACCTTAATTAATGTGATTCATTATGTTATACTGTTGATTTAATGTTCATCACTCATGTTTTTCAGTCAATACAAAGAAATATTTGTATATTATAATGAACTTTGTTATGTTCCTTTTACTTTTTTTTATTGCTAAATAAGTCAGTTTGTGTCTTCAGTGTGACAGTGAGCTGGTGTTGAAATCATTAGTGTTCTGAGGGCTCCTCCTCTGGTGGCTTCATGTTACAAGTGTTCAGGCACTGAGGGGTTTTTGTTCAGGTCTACTGATGGTTTGTGTTGTTGTGTCTCTCTGGCACAGTAATACACAGCAGAGTCTTCAGTCTTCAGACTGTTCATCTGTAGATAGACTTTACTGCTGGAGTCATCTCTGGAGATGGTGAATCTCCCCTGGACTGACTGGGAGTAATAGATAGGAGAACTAGCTGTGTGAACAAGAGCGATCCACTCCAGTCCTTTTCCAGAAGCCTGTCTGATCCAGTTCCAAACTGAGCTCCCAAAACTAAATCCGGATGTTGTGCAAGTGAGTCTGTGTGATCCTCCAGGGTTTCTAACTGCTGGTTCAGACTCTGTTATGGTCTGACCTTCAGCACCGGTCCAAACAAACAGAGCAACCAGCAAGAGTGTTAGCTTTCTGTCAGCCATGTTCACGCTGCGCTGATGTCTTCAGATCCATGAGTCCCCCTTTAAATATGATGTAAACTGGATCGCTGTGAGAATTTGTTTACAGGAAGCTCCTCCTGCTTCACGTTCTGCTTCTAACCCCCCGAGACCCACAATAGAGCCGTTGTAGGGGGGTGCAGGGGGGTCTTTAGGGGGAGATAGCAGGTCAACAGTAGATGTCACATAGAAGTGGTGTACATCATCTGAAAGCTGGGAACCTGGAGATTAATTTGAGATGCTGCTCAGCACTGAGAGTCAAGTTGTTCTAGTCATAAATCAGAAAGAAACATGAATTAATTAATCATTTAAAATGAATTGTAAAAGTGTATGAGGGTTTATAACATTATGATAGAAGTATATGATGGTCATCCCCATGCTCTATTATGTCTCATAAGTTGTTGCAGCAATTTTCAATAATGTATAAAAATATTTTAATATCACAATAAAGAAGAGTAAACAAAAAAGTAGATAACTTGAACAGTTGAACATCTATTTCTTGTCTCGATCCACAGTCTCTGCAGAACTCTGTACATATTGATAGTTAAACTTCACTCCAAACTCCTGCAAACTAAAAGAAGTAAAGACTTAAATCTCATGTTAGACAATTAGAAAAAAGAAAAATTTAAGTACACAAATGCTGTTTATTGTTCAGCTGCTGTGTTTAATGCAGCTCTGTTATGGAATAAGCAAAAATATGCTTATTTAGTAATATGATTTCTACATTCATATCTCTGTTTAGAAATGTGTTTCTAATCAAACATTACTGGTTCTCACAAAGTGTTCGGTGTAACTGTATCGTATCAGTTTCTTGGACTACTCCAAGTGAAGACTTTAATTAAGATTGTGGTCAGAATGAGTCCTGGAAGGTGTACAGCCGGCTCCCAAGTGTTCTACATTCATATTTTGCGTTTTTAAATTTTGGGAAATTGAAGTTAATTAAATTTTTTTAGGTAATTACTATATAAATCATTATTTCCTTGGTACTACTAACGGGTTGACTGTTTCTTTTTTTTTTTTTTTTTTTTTTTTTTTTTTTTTCCCCAGTCACTGTGGGTGACACATATAAACAGTAAAAGATCTAAGTCTCAGACTGTTTTGAATAAAGATGTTTGTCTTTTGTTTTTGAATGGTAACATATAAACTGATATATAAGCTCATGCTGCACTTAAAGATACAACATCAGGTTCTTAGGAGTGTAATCATATAAGCACAAATGTCTCACTGTCTGAATGTGGTTCAGCTAAGTTAATCGTTGATTAGTCGGTTTTTAACATGTCAGACTAACGAATTTCGAGATATAAATAAACATCAGTAATTCTTTTACTTACATAAAAACAGTCAGTCTTGTTCTTGAGTGTGACCAGTCCAGGCAGTATGAAATCATAGTCTGTCCTATAGCTCATGAACCTCTTGTCTTTGTTACAACTGTCTCAGTCACTGAGGGTGTAAGCTACTGAGGTTTTGTTGTTCTCACTGTGACGTTAATACACGTCAGATCTTCAGGCTGACATACATGTCTTTAGAGTACCGTTTGTGGAAAGTCAAATAAATAACTTGTATCTTCATGTATTCTTATGTCAGTATGCTGTTGAAGAAACTTCACTTAATCCATCATGTGTATTGCTGCAGACTGTCTTCAACTAGATAGTAGTCTGAAGAATGAGTGCATTGATGTCAACGTTGACTGGTTGAACAGAATCAGTTATTTGGTGACTGAGTCAATTTCCTTACTGTAGGAGAACATGTCTTGTATACAGTGAATAGTGTGATAACATATAAGTGGTTGGCTGTTCATATGTCAATGTTCTGCATCTGAGGACTTCGTTAGCAGCTACAGATTTGAGTTGTTGTCTTTCACAGAATACAAATAGTCTTCAAGTGATGATTCTTCTTCTGTCACTGACAGTGATAAGAGTCTTTAACAGATGAGAAGTTCATTTGATCAGAGAACTGTTAACCCAGTCTGATCAAAGTCATTTTGGGGCTGCCCTGTACAGTAGCTGTGTGATCATTAATGATTGAGATCCATTGAAAAGATGTTCATGTTACTTAAATAGGTTTGATAAATGTTTTTCTTACAATGTGTGTGACAACATATAACAGAATAAATTCAAACATGAATCGTCTTGATCACACATGCACATTCTCAACCTGTGAGATTACAGAATACAAGAGATATTAGCAAGCGTTGTCAAGGACTTTGAAGTGATGTCTTTTAGCTGTTTACCACTTGAATATTAACAGATAGGCTGAAGTTCGTTCAGAGAACCACTCCACGTAAGAAGTGCTGAGTTCACTAGTTTTGGATTGAGTACTGAAAGAATATGATACTGTCATCGTTTCTTGATATTATGCAGTTCTTGCTCTTAACCAACAAATCAGAACTCAGAATCAAGCAAAGATATACGACTTCTGGTGTTAACTAGGGACTCTATTATAGAAAACGTATACAAAATTAGTCTTACAGCAACGGGAGAGTTTTTACATAATGATTATAACACGCAGTTAAATCGCAGAGACCTACCTTAGATCAGAGTGTTATGTTTGGTGGTGGTAAATAGAGAAGAGTTTCTTTAGACTATACTTCCTTTTATCTGCACATATCATGCTGAAAATCATACGATGTTCAAAACTTTATCTCAAAAAGTTTACGGGATCATCTAATTGTAACACCTAGACGACGGAACCTATCAATGATACTAGCGTGTTCAAGCGATCAACACAGTGTTAGTTAGCCTGTTGATCTTCATGTTAGCTCTGATGTGTATCCGACTGTACATCAATGCTGGTTTCTTCAACTGGTCTTAGATAAGTACACTGGTATCACGAATTTAGTCCAAGAGTACTAACATCATACCCTGGTTCAAAAGAAAATACATCCAGTGCCAAACATGCAGTTACAAATAAAAGTATAGCACTAATCATGAAGCTGTACGTGTCTTGACACCAGTCCTTAGTACAGCAGAGTTCCAGTGTCTATAGTCATCATGTTAATGTATGAATCACACTGTTTCGTCTTCTCTTGACACAAAGTAAAGTGAAGCATCTCAGTGTTGTTGACTTCCTCAGCAGATAAACACAGCTGATCTCCTATATGCCTTGTTCAACTGTAGTGGGAGCATGTTTAGTCTCCTGGAAAGACATTTGGAAACTCATGCATTTCCACTCAACCACTCATATGTGTAATGTATCCATAAACTGACAGTCAAGTTGTTACCCAGTATTTACATCTGAGGATTAATGTATTACATCATACAATGTCTAATTAAATACATTTTCGCATTGTCGTTAAATAATTTCAACTATCAATTTAAATGATTTACACAGTTTAAGACATCACAAGCATCAATAAAACTGACTCACAGTCTCAGTATACTTCAGCATTAAGATTTGTGTTAAACAAACAGGAAGTCAAACACCACAAAATCACCTGCAGCTTATGTTTTTGTATCTAGTGGCGTTGTTATACTGCTCTTTACTGCCGTCATATTTTAGGTCTCCTACTGCCCCCTGTTGGTCTTTGTAAATATACATTATTTAAGGTTTTTGTACAGCTTCTCTAGGAACTTTAACCAGTGTGTGTGTCTGGCACAGTAATACACAGCAGAGTCTTCAGGCTGCACATTCTGTCCGTTTAGAGTCACTGTCTTGCTGGAAGAGTCTAAACTGATACTGAACTTGTTCTTCAGTGAATCTTTGTAGTATGCGGTGGATCCAGTAGCTTCCGATCCGATCCACTCCAGTCCTTTCCCTGCAGGCTGTCTGATCCAAGCTGTGTAGTAGCTGCTAAGAGAATAAGAGACCTGACAGGTGATGGTCAGACGTTGACCTGGCTGCACAGTCACAGAGGCTGGCTGAGTCAACTGTTCACCCTTCACACCTGTTAAAAAACAAGAACATGTTTTATCACCAAAATATCAAGTTGTAGTGTAAAAGAAGAACTGTTGACAGATCCAGAGAGACTCACATCCAGCTGCCAACAGCAGCAGCAGAGCTCCAGAGAACATGGTTGATGTTGAAGCTGACGTGCTGTGAACTCCTCTGACAGCCTGATGTGATGTTTTATAGCTGAAGCTCACTGAGTTTGCATATAGAATCAAACATATGAAGCATCAATGTTGGTCTAACTGGAGCCAACAGAAGAGTCTGTTCACTGTTTTTTATATCTGCAGAGTGGAAACATGCCCTGGAATCACCTCTGATATATAATATATATGATATTATTTTAATTTCATTACACGCTCAAACATTTAGAAAAAGTCTCATCATTTACAGAAATAAAACTACTGTTAACTTTGTTTTACTGTCAACTTTTAATACGTGAATGTATTATATTTACATTATTAACTCCTAATTGCATTTATTCACACATTTTGAGTGATATATAATACATTTTACTGCATAGTGTATACTTTTACTTTAAGCACTTTAAGTATATTTTACTGCACAGTGCATACTTTTACTTTAAGCACTTTAAGTATATTTTACTGCATAATGCATACTTTAACTTTAAGTACATTTTACTGCACAATGCATACTTTTCCTTTAAATACTTTAAGTATATTTTACTGCACAATGCATACTTTACCTTAAATACTTTAAGTATATTTTATTGCACAATGCATACGTTTGCTTTAAATACTTAAGTATAATTTACTGCACAATGCATACTTTTTGCTTTAAATACTTTAAGTATAATTTACTACACAATGCATATTTTGACTTTAAATACATACTTTAAGTATATTTTACTGCACAGTGCATACTTTTACTTTAAGCACTTTAAGTATATTTTACTGCATAATGCATACTTTAACTTTAAGTACATTTTACTGCACAATGCATACTTTTCCTTTAAATACTTTAAGTATATTTTACTGCACAATGCATACGTTTGCTTTAAATACTTTAAGTATAATTTACTGCACAATGCATACTTTTTGCTTCAAATACTTTAATTATAATTTACTACACAATGCATATTTTGACTTTAAATACTTTAAGTATATTTTACTGCACAATGCATACTTTTACCTTATATACTTTAAGTATATTTTATTGCACAATGCATACTTTAACTTTTAGCACTTTAAGTATATTTTTCTGCACAATGCATACTTTTCCTTTAAATACTTAGTGTGATGTGACTCAGTGTGATGCTGCTGGTTTGCAGGTTTACATAAAAGACCTTTTAATGTTTACAGATGTCTGCAGATGTTTGAAGAAACTCTGAGCCTCTAGAGGAAAACAGCTTCTCAGGAACTGAAACTAAATCCTTCAAATAAATGAAAACTATGGTAGTTCATAGTTCATGGTTCATTTTTAAGTCACTTTTTGTATTAATCAGTATATTTGACCTTCATCAGTTTGTGGTTGTGTCCGATATAAAAACAGTCTTCATCAAATATCGTATTGTTTATAGGTTGTGTTGCAGGACATGCCAGGACCAGTGATGCTGAGATAACAGAGTGTTCCCAGTGGTGGTGGTAAATAGAGGAAGTAGTTTTTGTATGACTCTCCTATTATCGTCTCTCACTGTGTGTATCTGGCACAGTAATACACTGCTGTGTCCTCGGTCTTCAGACTGTTCATCTGCAGATAAACTTTACTGCTGGAGTCATCTCTGGAGATGGTGAACCGGCCCTGAAATGACTGGGAGTAATAGATGGTACTACTATAAATATAAGCGATCCACTCCAGTCTTTTTCCAGGAGCCTGTCTGATCCAGTTCATCTCGGAGCTGCTGAATGTGAATCCAGAGGCTGTACAGGTCAATGTGTGGGATTCTCCAGGTATTTTAATCACTGGTTCAGATTCTGTCAGAGTCTGACCATCAACACCTGTCAAGATATAAAAATACATCATGAGATATATGTCAGTTACACAAACTATGTCAAATAAAGGTTCAGTGTAAATGTTGACCTGTCCAGCAGCAGATAGTTAACAGCAGCAGTCCTGTCCTATAGTCCATCATGTTAAACTGTGTGTCCACTGTTCTTTGTCCTCCTCTCTGCAGTCAGATAAGTAGAGGTGGAAGACATCTGAGTTTTGCATTGACTCCTCCTCACAGGGAAGTTTGGCATTCTTTCGCAGAAATATTCAAATACACTATTTTAGAATAGGAGACAATAACACATTTATACTGCATGAAGAAAACTGCTTGTGATTATCATAAAGTGGGCAAGTCTGTAAAGGGGAGACAGTTTTTCCTTGCTAAAATCTAGCCCAAATTTAGAGCGTTATTTATTTCCTTCCTGACATGGTAGCATGACATGGTTGGTACCAATGGATTCTTTAGGTTCTCTAGTTTCATATGATATCTGTGTCTTCACTCTAACCCTAAAACTGAACCTACTAGAGCCTCTGAAAGACAGTAAAGTCAGTCAGGATCTGGGGCGGTCTCGGGGGGGTTTTAAGTCAGTTTGTGTCTTCAGTGTGACAGTGAGCTGGTGTTGAAATCATTAGTGTTCTGAGGGCTCCTCCTCTGGTGGCTTCATGTTACAAGTGTTCAGGTGCTGAGGGGTTTTTGTTCAGGTCTACTGATGGTTTGTGTTGTTGTGTCTCTTCGTGCACAGTAATACACTGCTGTGTCCTCGGTCTTCAGACTGTTCATCTGTAGATAGACTTTACTGCTGGAGTCATCTCTGGAGATGGTGAATCTCCCCTGGACTGACTGGGAGTAATATTTAGAAGAACTGCCTGTGCTTATAGCAGCGATCCACTCCAGTCCTTTTCCAGGAGCCTGTCTGATCCAGTGCATATAGTAGCTGCTGAATGTGAATCCAGAGGCTGTACAGGTCAATGTGTGGGATTCTCCAGGTCTTTTAATCACTGGTTCAGATTCTGTCAGAGTCTGACCATCAACACCTGTCAAGATATAAAAATACATCATGAGAAATATGTCAGTTACTCAAATGGAAACTATGTCAACTCAACATCAGTGTAAATGTTGACCTGTCCAGCAGCAGATAGTTAACAGCAGCAGTCCTGTCCTATAGTCCATCATGTTAAACTGTGTGTCCACTGTTCTCTGTCCTCCTCTCTGCAGTCAGATAAGTAGAGGTGGAAGACATCTGAGTTTTGCATTGACTCCTCCTCACAGGAAGGACACAGCTGATCTCAGATTTCCTTGTTTCCATAAACTCAGTAGTGGGAGCATGTAGAGGCCTGAGAAAGGACATTTGGGGAACTCCACATGTCATTTTCATCACTCAAATGTGTAATTACTGAATGACACAAATTGTTACCCAGTTTTACAGTCTGTTAGAGGATGTGAATGTGATTACTATTTCATACAATATATTTAAAATTAATTTTGTTGTTGTTTACAAACCAACACAGAGGAAAGAAAAACACATTTAGACATCAACAGTCTCAATAAAACTGAGACTCAGTCAGTTATTCAGCATTACATTGTTGGTAAAAAACAAACAGGAAGTCAAACACCACAAAATCACCTGCAGCTTATCTAGTGGCGTTGTTATACTGCTCTTTACTGCCGTCATATTTTAGGTCTCCTACTGCCCCCTGTTGGTCTTTGTAAATATACATTATTTAAGGTTTTTGTACAGCTTCTCTGGGAACTTTAACCAGTGTGTGTCTTTCTGGCACAGTAATACACAGCAGAGTCTTCAGGCTGCACATTCTGTCCGTTTAGAGTCACTGTCTTGCTGAAGAGTCTAAACTGATACTGAACTTGTTCTTCAGTGAATCTTTGTAGTGTGCGGTGGCTCCAGTAGCTTCCATTCCGATCCACTCCAGTCCTTTCCCTGCAGGCTGTCTGATCCAAGCTGTGTAGTGGCTGCCAAGAGAATAAGAGACCTGACAGGTGATGGTCAGACGTTGACCTGGCTGCACAGTCACAGAGGCTGGCTGAGTCAACTGTTCACCCTTCACACCTGTTAAAAAACAAGAACATGTTTTATCACCAAAATATCAAGTTGTAGTGTAAAAGAAGAACTGTTGACAGATCCAGAGAGACTCACATCCAGCTGCCAACAGCAGCAGCAGAGCTCCAGAGAACATGGTTGATGTTGAAGCTGACGTGCTGTGAACTCCTCTGACAGCCTGATGTGATGTTTTATAGCTGAAGCTCACTGAGTTTGCATATAGAATCAAACATATGAAGCATCAATGTTGGTCTAACTGGAGCCAACAGAAGAGTCTGTTCACTGTTTTTATATCTGCAGAGTGGAAACATGCCTGGAAATCACCTCTGATATATAATATATATGATATTATTTTAATTTCATTACACGCTCAAACATTTAGAAAAAGTCTCATCATTTACAGAAATAAAACTACTGTTAACTTTGTTTTACTGTCAACTTTTAATACGTGAATGTATTATATTTACATTATTAACTCCTAATTGCATTTATTCACACATTTTGAGTGATATATAATACATTTTACTGCATAGTGTATACTTTTACTTTAAGCACTTTAAGTATATTTTACTGCACAGTGCATACTTTTACTTTAAGCACTTTAAGTATATTTTACTGCATAATGCATACTTTAACTTTAAGTACATTTTACTGCACAATGCATACTTTTCCTTTAAATACTTTAAGTATATTTTACTGCACAATGCATACTTTTACCTTAAATACTTTAAGTATATTTTATTGCACAATGCATACGTTTGCTTTAAATACTTTAAGTATAATTTACTGCACAATGCATACTTTTTGCTTTAAATACTTTAAGTATAATTTACTACACAATGCATATTTTGACTTTAAATACATACTTTAAGTATATTTTACTGCACAGTGCATACTTTTACTTTAAGCACTTTAAGTATATTTTACTGCATAATGCATACTTTAACTTTAAGTACATTTTACTGCACAATGCATACTTTTCCTTTAAATACTTTAAGTATATTTTACTGCACAATGCATACGTTTGCTTTAAATACTTTAAGTATAATTTACTGCACAATGCATACTTTTTGCTTCAAATACTTTAATTATAATTTACTACACAATGCATATTTTGACTTTAAATACTTTAAGTATATTTTACTGCACAATGCATACTTTTACCTTATATACTTTAAGTATATTTTATTGCACAATGCATACTTTAACTTTTAGCACTTTAAGTATATTTTTCTGCACAATGCATACTTTTCCTTTAAATACTTAGTGTGATGTGACTCAGTGTGATGCTGCTGGTTTGCAGGTTTACATAAAAGACCTTTTAATGTTTACAGATGTCTGCAGATGTTTGAAGAAACTCTGAGCCTCTAGAGGAAAACAGCTTCTCAGGAACTGAAACTAAATCCTTCAAATAAATGAAAACTATGGTAGTTCATAGTTCATGGTTCATTTTTAAGTCACTTTTTGTATTAATCAGTATATTTGACCTTCATCAGGTTGTGGTTGTGTCCGATATAAAAACAGTCTTCATCAAATATCGTATTGTTTATAGGTTGTGTTGCAGGACATGCCAGGACCAGTGATGCTGAGATAACAGAGTGTTCCCAGTGGTGGTGGTAAATAGAGGAAGTAGTTTTTGTATGACTCTCCTATTATCGTCTCTCACTGTGTGTATCTGGCACAGTAATACACTGCTGTGTCCTCGGTCTTCAGACTGTTCATCTGCAGATAAACTTTACTGCTGGAGTCATCTCTGGAGATGGTGAACCGGCCCTGAAATGACTGGGAGTAATAGATGGTACTACTATAAATATAAGCGATCCACTCCAGTCTTTTTCCAGGAGCCTGTCTGATCCAGTTCATCTCGGAGCTGCTGAATGTGAATCCAGAGGCTGTACAGGTCAATGTGTGGGATTCTCCAGGTATTTTAATCACTGGTTCAGATTCTGTCAGAGTCTGACCATCAACACCTGTCAAGATATAAAAATACATCATGAGATATATGTCAGTTACACAAACTATGTCAAATAAAGGTTCAGTGTAAATGTTGACCTGTCCAGCAGCAGATAGTTAACAGCAGCAGTCCTGTCCTATAGTCCATCATGTTAAACTGTGTGTCCACTGTTCTCTGTCCTCCTCTCTGCAGTCAGATAAGTAGAGGTGGAAGACATCTGAGTTTTGCATTGACTCCTCCTCACAGGGAAGTTTGGCATTCTTTCGCAGAAATATTCAAATACACTATTTTAGAATAGGAGACAATAACACATTTATACTGCATGAAGAAAACTGCTTGTGATTATCATAAAGTGGGCAAGTCTGTAAAGGGGAGACAGTTTTTCCTTGCTAAAATCTAGCCCAAATTTAGAGCGTTATTTATTTCCTTCCTGACATGGTAGCATGACATGGTTGGTACCAATGGATTCTTTAGGTTCTCTAGTTTCATATGATATCTGTGTCTTCACTCTAACCCTAAAACTGAACCTACTAGAGCCTCTGAAAGACAGTAAAGTCAGTCAGGATCTGGGGCGGTCTCGGGGGGGTTTTAAGTCAGTTTGTGTCTTCAGTGTGACAGTGAGCTGGTGTTGAAATCATTAGTGTTCTGAGGGCTCCTCCTCTGGTGGCTTCATGTTACAAGTGTTCAGGCACTGAGGGGTTTTTGTTCAGGTCTACTGATGGTTTGTGTTGTTGTGTCTCTTCGTGCACAGTAATACACTGCTGTGTCCTCGGTCTTCAGACTGTTCATCTGTAGATAGACTTTACTGCTGGAGTCATCTCTGGAGATGGTGAATCTCCCCTGGACTGACTGGGAGTAATATTTAGAAGAACTGCCTGTGCTTATAGCAGCGATCCACTCCAGTCCTTTTCCAGGAGCCTGTCTGATCCAGTGCATATAGTAGCTGCTGAATGTGAATCCAGAGGCTGTACAGGTCAATGTGTGGGATTCTCCAGGTCTTTTAATCACTGGTTCAGATTCTGTCAGAGTCTGACCATCAACACCTGTCAAGATATAAAAATACATCATGAGAAATATGTCAGTTACTCAAATGGAAACTATGTCAACTCAACATCAGTGTAAATGTTGACCTGTCCAGCAGCAGATAGTTAACAGCAGCAGTCCTGTCCTATAGTCCATCATGTTAAACTGTGTGTCCACTGTTCTCTGTCCTCCTCTCTGCAGTCAGATAAGTAGAGGTGGAAGACATCTGAGTTTTGCATTGACTCCTCCTCACAGGAAGGACACAGCTGATCTCAGATTTCCTTGTTTTCCATAAACTCAGTAGTGGGAGCATGTAGAGGCCTGAGAAAGGACATTTGGGGAACTCCACATGTCATTTTCATCACTCAAATGTGTAATTACTGAATGACACAAATTGTTACCCAGTTTTACAGTCTGTTAGAGGATGTGAATGTGATTACTATTTCATACAATATATTTAAAATTAATTTTGTTGTTGTTTACAAACCAACACAGAGGAAAGAAAAACACATTTAGACATCAACAGTCTCAATAAAACTGAGACTCAGTCAGTTATTCAGCATTACATTGTTGGTAAAAAACAAACAGGAAGTCAAACACCAATCAATCACCTGCAGCTTATCTAGTGGCGTTGTTATACTGCTCTTTACTGCCGTCATATTTTAGGTCTCCTACTGCCCCCTGTTGGTCTTTGTAAATATACATTATTTAAGGTTTTTGTACAGCTTCTCTGGGAACTTTAACCAGTGTGTGTCTTTCTGGCACAGTAATACACAGCAGAGTCTTCAGGCTGCACATTCTGTCCGTTTAGAGTCACTGTCTTGCTGGAAGAGTCTAAACTGATACTGAACTTGTTCTTCAGTGAATCTTTGTAGTGTGCGGTGGCTCCAGTAGCTTCCATTCCGATCCACTCCAGTCCTTTCCCTGCAGGCTGTCTGATCCAAGCTGTGTAGTAGCTGCTAAGAGAATAAGAGACCTGACAGGTGATGGTCAGACGTTGACCTGGCTGCACAGTCACAGAGGCTGGCTGAGTCAACTGTTCACCCTTCACACCTGTTAAAAAACAAGAACATGTTTTTATCACCAAAATATCAAGTTGTAGTGTAAAAGAAGAACTGTTGACAGATCCAGAGAGACTCACATCCAGCTGCCAACAGCAGCAGCAGAGCTCCAGAGAACATGGTTGATGTTGAAGCTGACGTGCTGTGAACTCCTCTGACAGCCTGATGTGATGTTTTATAGCTGAAGCTCACGAGTTTGCATATAGAATCAAACATATGAAGCATCAATGTTGGTCTAACTGGAGCCAACAGAAGAGTCTGTTCACTGTTTTTATATCTGCAGAGTGGAAACATGCCTGGAAATCACCTCTGATATATAATATATATGATATTATTTTAATTTCATTAGACGCTCAAACATTTAGAAAAAGTCTAATCATTTACAGAAATAAAACTACTGTTAACTTTGTTTTACTGTCAACTTTAAATATGTGAATGTATTATATTTACATTATTAACTCCTAACTGCATTTATTCACACATTTTGAGTGATATATAATACATTTTACTGCACAGTGCATACTTTTACTTTAAGTACTTAAAATATACTTAGCTGAACAATGCATACTTTTACTTTAAGTACTTTAAGTACATTTAACTGAACAATGCATACTTTTATTTTAAGTACTTCAAATATATTTAATTGCACAATGCATACTTTTACTTTTAGTACTTCAAATATACTTAACTGCACAGTGCATACTTTTACTTTAAGTAATTCAAATATACTTAACTGCACAATGCATACTTTTAATTTAAATACTTCAAATATACTTAACTGCACAATGCATACCTTTATTTTGAGTACTTCAAATATACTTAACTGCACAGTGCATACTTTTACTTTAAGTAATTCAAATATACTTAACTGCACAATGCATACTTTTAATTTAAATACTTCAAATATACTTAACTGCACAATGCATACCTTTATTTTGAGTACTTCAAATATACTTAACTGCACAATGCATACTTTTACTGTAAGTACTTCAAATATACTTAACTGCACAATGCATACTTTAACTTTAAGTTTATTTTACTGCACAGTGCATACTTTTACTTTAAGTACTTCAAATATACTTAACTGCACAGTGCATACTTTTACTTTAAATACTTAAAATATACTTAACTGGACAAAGCATATTTTTCCTTTAAGCACTTTAATTATATATTACTGCACGGTGCGTTCTTTTACTTTAAGCACTTTAAGTACATTTTACTGCACAATGCATACTTGTACTTTAAGCATTTAAAGTATATTTTTCTGCACAATGCATACTTTTACTTTAAATACTTAATGTGATGTGACTCAGTGTGATGCTGCTGGTTTGCAGGTTTACATAAAAGACTTTTAATGGTTGCAGATGTTTGCAGATGTTTGAAGAAACTCTGAGCCTCTAGAGGAAAACAGCTGCTCAGGAACTGAAACTAAATCCTTCAAATAAATGAAAACTATGGTAGTTCATGGTTCATTTATAAGTCATTTTTTGTATTAATCAGTATATTTGACCTTCATCAGTTTGTGGTTGTGTCCGATATAAAAACAGTCTTAATCAAATATCGTATTGTTTATAGGTTGTGTTGCAGGACATTCCAGGACTGATCCTGAGATAACAGAGTGTTCCCAGTGGTGGTGGTAAATAGAGGAAGTAGTTTTTGTATGACTCTCCTGTTATCGTCTCTCACTGTGTGTCTCTGGCACAGTAATACACTGCTGTGTCCTCGGTCTTCAGACTGTTCATCTGTAGATAGACTTTACTGCTGGAGTCATCTCTGGAGATGGTGAATCTCCCCTGGACTGACTGGGAGTAGTGGATGCTACTACTATAAATATAAGCGATCCACTCCAGTCCTTTTCCAGGAGCCTGTCTGATCCAGTTCATATAGTAGCTGCTGAATGTGAATCCAGAGCCTGTACAGGTCAATGTGTGGGATTCTCCAGGTCTTTTAATCACTGGTTCAGATTCTGTCAGAGTCTGACCATCAACACCTGTCAAGATATAAAAAAATACATCATGAGAAATATGTCAGTTACACAAACTATGTCAACTAAAACTTCAGTGTAAATGTTGACCTGTCCAGCAGCAGATAGTTAACAGCAGCAGTCCTGTCCTATAGTCCATCATGTTAAACTGTGTGTCCACTGTTCTCTGTCCTCCTCTCTGCAGTCAGATAAGTAGAGGTGGAAGACATCTGAGTTTTGCATTGACTCCTCCTCACAGGAAGGACACAGCTGATCTCAGATTTCCTTGTTTTCCATAAACTAAGTAGTGGGAGCATGTAGAGGCCTGAGAAAGGACATTTGGGGAACTCTACATGTCATTTTGATCACTCAAATGTGTAATTACTGAATGACACAAATTGTCACCCAGTTTTACAGTCTGTTAGAGGATGTGAATGTGATTACTATTTCAAATAAAACTTAAAAATTCATGTTGTTGTCGTTTACAAACCAACACAGAATACTAATATGTTTGCACTATGGAACTGTGATGCTGGACACTTGAATTTCCCTCGGGATCAATAAAGTTACTATCTATCTATCTATCTATCTATCTATCTATCAGAGGAAAGAAAAACACATTTAGACATCAACAGTCTCAATAAAACTGAGACTCAGTCAGTTATTCAGCATTACATTGTTGGTTAGAAACAAACAGGAAGTCAAACACCACAAAATCACCTGCAGCTTATCTAGTGGCGTTGTTATACTGCTCTTTACTGCCGTCATATTTTAGGTCTCCTACTGCCCCCTGTTGGTCTTTGTAAATATACATTATTTAAGGTTTTTGTACAGCTTCTCTGGGAACTTTAACCAGTGTGTGTCTTTCTGGCACAGTAATACACAGCAGAGTCTTCAGGCTGCACATTCTGTCCGTTTAGAGTCACTGTGTTGCTGGAAGAGTCTAAACTGATACTGAACTTGTTCTTCAGTGAATCTTTGTAGTGTGCGGTGCATCCAACACAGTTCAATCCGATCCACTCCAGTCCTTTCCCTGCAGGCTGTCTGATCCAAGCTGTGTGGTAGCCGCTAAGAGAATAAGAGACCTGACAGGTGATGGTCAGACGTTGACCTGGCTGCACAGTCACAGAGGCTGGCTGAGTCAACTGTTCACCCTTCACACCTGTTAAAAAACAAGAAGATGTTTTTATCACCAAAATATCAAGTTGTAGTGTAAAAGAAGAACTGTTGACAGATCCAGAGAGACTCACATCCAGCTGCCAACAGCAGCAGCAGAGCTCCAGAGAACATGGTTGATGTTGAAGCTGACGTGCTGTGAACTCCTCTGACAGCCTGATGTGATGTTTTATAGCTGAAGCTCACGAGTTTGCATATAGAATCAAACATATGAAGCATCAATGTTGGTCTAACTGGAGCCAACAGAAGAGTCTGTTCACTGTTTTTATATCTGCAGAGTGGAAACATGCCTGGAAATCACCTCTGATATATAATATATATTATATTATTTTAATTTCATTACACGCTCAAACATTTAGAAAAAAGTCTCATCATTTACAGAAATAAAACTACTGTTAACTTTGTTTTACTGTGAACTTTTAATACGTGAATGTATTGTATTTACATTATTAACTCCTATCTGCATTTATTCACACATTTCGAGTGATATATGATATATTTTACTGCACAGTGCATACTTTTACTTTAAGTACTTAAAATATACTTAACTGCACAGTGCAAACTTTTACTTTGAGTACTTCAAATATATTTAACTGCACAATGCATACTTTTACTTTAAGTACTTCAAATATACTTAACTGCACAATGCATACTTTTACATTGAGTCCTTCAAATATACTTAACTGCACAGTGCATACTTTTACTTTAAGTACTTCAAATATACTTAACTGCACAGTGCATACTTTTACTTGAAGTAATTCAAATATACTTAACTGCACAATGGATACTTTTACTTTAAGCACTTCAAATATACTTAACAGCACTGTGCATACTTTTACTTTAAGTAATTCAAGTATACTTAACTGTTCAATGTATACTTTTACTTTAAATACTTCAAATATACTTAACTGCACAATGCATACTTTTACTTTAAGTACTTCAAATAGACTTAACTGCACAATGCATACTTTAACTTTAAGTATATTTTACTGCACAGTGCATACTTTTACTTTAAGTACTTCAAATATACTTAACTGCACAATGCATACTTTTATTTTAAGTACTTTAAGCACATTTTCCTGCACAATGCATACTTTTACTTTAAGTACTTCAAATATACTTAAGTGCACAATGCATACTCTTACTTTATGTACTTCAAATATACTTAACTGCACAATGCATACTTTTACTTTAAGTACTTCAAATAGACTTAACTGCACAATGCATACTTTAACTTTAAGTATATTTTACTGCACAGTGCATACTTTTACTTTAAGTACTTCAAATATACTTAACTGCGCAATGCACAATTTTACTTTAAGCACTTTAAGTATATTTTACTGCACAATGCATACTTTAACTTTAAGTATTTCAAATATACTTAACTGCACAATGCATACCTTTACTTTATGTACTTCAAATATACTTAACTGCACAATGCATACCTTTACTTTAAGTACTTCAAATATACTTACTGCACAATGCATACTTTTATTTTAAGTTCTTCAAATATACTTAACTGCACTATGCATACTTTTATTTTAAGTACTTTAAGTACATTTTCCTGCACAATGCATACTTTTACTTTAAGTACTTCAAATATACTTAAGTGCACAATGCATACTTTTACTTTAAGTACTTCAAATATACTTAACTGCACAATGCATGCTTTTATTTTAAGTACTTCAAATATATTTTAATGCACAGTGCATACTTTTACTTTAAGCATATTTTACTCCACAATGCATACATTTACTCTTAGCACTTTAAGTATAGTTTATTGCACAGTGCGTACTTTTACTTTAAACACTTAAAGTGCATTTTACTGCACAATGCATACTTTTACTTTAAATACTTTAAGTACATTTTAATACATAGTGCATACTTTTACTTTAAGCACTTTAAGTATATTTTACTGCACAGTGCATACTTTTACTTTAAATACTTTGAAGTATATTTTACTGCACAATACATACTTTTACTTTCAATACTTCAAATACATTTAATTGCACAGTGCATACTTTTACTTTAAGTACTTCAAATATACTTAACTGCACAATGCATACTTTTACTTTAAATACTTTAAGTATATTTTAATGCACAATGCATACTTTAACTTTTAGTATTTTCAGTATATCTTACTGCACAATGCATACTTTTACTTTAAATACCTTCAGTATATTTTACTGCACAATGGATACTTTTGCTTGAAGCACTTTAAGTACATTTTACTGCACAATGCATACTTTTACTTCAAGCACTTTAAGTACATTTTACTGCACAATGTATACTTTTATTTTAAGCACTTCAAGTATATTTTTATGCACAAAGCATACTTTTACTTGAAGCACTTTAAGTATATTTTACTGCACAGTGCATACTGTTACTTTAAGCACTTTAAGTATATTTTACTGTGCAATGCACAGGAAGGACACAGCTGATCTCAGATTTCCTTGTTTTCCATAAACTAAGTAGTGGGAGCATGTAGAGGCCTTAGAAAGGACATTTGGGGAACTCCACATGTCATTTTGATCACTCAAATGTGTAATTACTGAATGACACAAATTGTTACCCAGTTTTACAGTCTGTTAGAGGATGTGAATGTGATTACTATTTCATACAATTTCTTTCAATGTCATGTTGTTGTCGTTTACAAACCAACACAGAGGAAAGAAAAACACATTTAGACATCAACAGTCTCAATAAAACTGAGACTCAGTCAGTTATTCAGCATTACATTGTTGGTTAGAAACAAACAGGAAGTCAAACACCACAAAATCACCTGCAGCTTATCTAGTGGCGTTGTTATACTGCTCTTTACTGCCGTCATATTTTAGGTCTCCTACTGCCCCCTGTTGGTCTTTGTAAATATACATTATTTCAGGTTTTTGTACAGCTTCTCTGGGAACTTTAACCAGTGTGTGTCTCTGGCACAGTAATACACAGCAGAGTCTTCAGGCTGCACATTCTGTCCGTTTAGAGTCACTGTCTTGCTGGAAGAGTCTAAACTGATACTGAACTTGTTCTTCAGTGAATCTTTGTAGTATGCGGTGCATCCAACACAGTTCAATCCGATCCACTCCAGTCCTTTCCCTGCAGGCTGTCTGATCCAAGCTGTGTAGTAGCCGCTAACAGAATAAGAGACCTGACAGGTGATGGTCAGACGTTGACCTGGCTGCACAGTCACAGAGGCTGGCTGAGTCAACTGTTCACCCTTCACACCTGTTAAAAAACAAGAACATGTTTTATCACCAAAATATCAAGTTGTAGTGTAAAAGAAGAAGTGTTGACAGATCCAGAGAGACTCACATCCAGCTGCCAACAGCAGCAGCAGAGCTCCAGAGAACATGGTTGATGTTGAAGCTGACGTGCTGTGAACTCCTCTGACAGCCTGATGTGATGTTTTATAGCTGAAGCTCACTGAGTTTGCATATAGAATCAAACATATGAAGCATCAATGTTGGTCTAACTGGAGCCAACAGAAGAGTCTGTTCACTGTTTTTATATCTGCAGAGTGGAAACATGCCTGGAAATCACCTCTGATATATAATATATATTATATTATTTTAATTTCATTACACGCTCAAACATTTAGAAAAAGTCTCATCATTTACAGAAATAAAACTACTGTTAACTTTGTTTTACTGTCAACTTTTAATATGTGAATGTATTATATTTACATTATTAACTCCTAACTGCATTTATTCACACATATTGAGTGATATATGATACATTTTACTGCACAGTGCATACTTTTACTTTAAGTACTTCAAATATACTTAACTTCACAATGCATACTTTTACTTTAAGTACTTCAAATATACATCACTGCCCAATGCATACTTTAACTTTAAGTACTTCAAATATGCTTAACTGCACAATGCATACTTTTACTTTAAGTACTTCAAATATACTTAACTGCACAATGCATACTTTTACTTTAAGCACATTTTACTGCACAGTGTATACTTTTACTTTAAGCACTTAAAGTATATTTTACAGCACAATGCATAGTTTTACTTTAAGCACGTTAAGTATATTTTACTGCACAGTGCATACTTTTACTTGAAGTAATTCAAATATACTTAACTGCACAATGGATACTTTTACTTTAAATACTTCAAATATACTTAACTTCACAATGCATACTTTTACTTTAAATACTTCAAATATACTTAACTGCACAATGCATACTTTTACTTTAAATACTTCAAATATATTTAACTGCACAATGCATACTTTTACTTTAAATACTTCAAATATACTTAACTGCACAATGCATACTTTTACTTTAAGTACTTCAAATATACTTAATTGCACAATGCAAAATTTTATTTGATGTACTTTATGTACATTTTACTGCACAATGAATACTTTTATTTTATGTACTTTAAGTACATTTTACTGCACAATGCATACTTTTATTTTATGTACTTTAAGTACATTTTACTGCACAATGCATACTTTTACTTTAAGTACTTCAAATATACTTAAACTGCACAATGCATACTTTTATTTTAAGTACTTCAAATATACTTAACTGCACAATGCATTCTTTTACTTTAAGCACATTTCACTGCACAGTGTATACTTTTATTTTATGTACTTTAAGTACATTTTACTGCACAATGCATACTTTTACTTTAAGTACTTCAAATATACTTAAACTGCACAATGCATACTTTTACTTTAAGTACTTCAAATATACTTAAACTGCACAATGCATACTTTTACTTTAAGCACTTAAAGTATATTTTACAGCACAATGCATACTTTTACTTTAAATACTTTTAAGTATATTTTACTGCACAGTGCAGACTTTAACTTTAAATACTATACATATATATTATTTCCATATCACTTTGCATCAGAAGAAACAATTAATTATTTTTCATCTTCTCTCAGCATCAACATACAAGAACTAAAATATTGAAACTAGTCAGAACCATAAAATGCAGACTGACTGATGATGTTATTGATGTTAAAGGTTAGAAGTCCATCAGAGTACTGGTGTCTTTGAGGAAAACATTATTTATAGGTTTCTTTGAGATGATCAACTTTTAAAAACGTATCTAGTTTAGGGTGGACTGAAGTTACTAGTTAACTTTCTAAATATATAAATGCTCCTTTTTTATCGCTGTAAAATGTGTTAATTTAAGAATTTTGTGAATTTTATTTATTTTCCATGAAAAAAAAATGTATGTAAAATCTGCAAATCACATGGAAGCTTTCTGTTTTAACTTGTTAACAAAACGTACGTTTTTTAATGATCTTCATGCATATACTTATAAAGACATGTGGACCCAGTTTCACCTCATTAATACAGAGAATTTTATCAACAGTATTTAAAATAAAGTGATGCTGAGATAACAGAGTGTTCCCAGTGGTGGTGGTAAATAGAGGAAGTAGTTTTTGTATGACTCTCCTGTTATCGTCTCTCACTGTGTCACCTCTGGCACAGTAATACACTGCTGTGTCCTCGGTCTTCAGACTGTTCATCTGTAGATAGACCTGCTTTATGTTGTTGTCTCTGGAGATGGTGAACCGGCCCTGAACTGACTGAGAGTAGTGGATGCTGCTACTGCCACCACTGATATAAGCGATCCACTCCAGTCCTTTTCCAGGAGCCTGTCTGATCCAGTTCATCCAGTAGCTGCTGAGTGTGAATCCAGAGGCTGTACAGGTCAATGTGTGGGATTCTCCAGGTCTTTTAATCACTGGTTCAGATTCTGTCAGAGTCTGACCATCAACACCTGTCAAGATATAAAAATACATCATGAGAAATATGTCAATTACACAAATAAAAACTATGTCAACTCAACATCAGTGTAAATGTTGACCTGTCCAGCAGCAGATAGTTAACAGCAGCAGTCCTGTCCTATAGTCCATCATGTTAAACTGTGTGTCCACTGTTCTCTGTCCTCCTCTCTGCAGTCAGATAAGTAGAGGTGGAAGACATCTGAGTTTTGCATTGACTCCTCCTCACAGGGAAGTTTGGCATTCTTTTGCAGAAATATTCAAATACACTATTTTAAAATAGGAGACAATAACACATTTATACTGCATGAAGAAAACTACATGTGATTATCATAAAGTGGGCATGTCTGTAAAGGGGAGACAGTTTTTCCTTGCTAAAATTTAGCCTAAATTTAGAGCGTTATTTATTTCCTTCCTGACATGGTAGCATAACATGGTTGATACCAATGGATTCTTTAGGTTCTCTAGTTTCATATGATATCTGTGTCTTCACTCTAACCCTAAAACTGAACCTACTAGAGCCTCTGAAAGACAGTAAAGTCAGTCAGGATCTCGGGCGGTCTCAGGGGGGTTTTAAGTCAGTTTGTGTCTTCAGTGTGACAGTGAGCTGGTGTTGAAATCATTAGTGTTCTGAGGGCTCCTCCTCTGGTGGCTTCATGTTACAAGTTTTCAGGCACTGAGGGGTTTTTGTTCAGGTCTACTGATGGTTTGTGTTGTTGTGTCTCTCTGGCACAGTAATACACAGCAGAGTCTTCAGGCTGCACATTCTGTCCGTTTAGAGTCACTGTGTTGCTGGAAGAGTCTAAACTGATACTGAACTTGTTCTTCAGTGAATCTTTGTAGTATGCGGTTGAAGGAACTCCCATTCCGATCCACTCCAGTCCTTTCCCTGCAGGCTGTCTGATCCAAGCTGTGTAGTAGCTGCTAACAGAGTAAGAGACCTGACAGGTGATGGTCAGACGTTGACCTGGCTGCACAGTCACAGAGGCTGGCTGAGTCAACTGTTCACCCTTCACACCTGTGGAGGAGAACATGTTGAACAGTGAATCAGTGTAATAACAGTGAACAGTCGGTGTGCTGTGATCATACTGTCAGTGTCTCTGCCTCAGTGAGACTCACAGGATCCAGCAGCCAGCAGCAGCAGCAGCAGAGCTACAGACAACATGGTTGGTGTTGAAGTGATGGGAGCTTCTCTTCTTCTGCTGCTACTGACAGCATGATATCAGGTCTTTATAGCAGACTGGGAGGAAGTTCACTTTGCATAGAGAACCACACCGACAGGCTGTAAAAGAAGGATGGACTGTCCTGTCACAAGTATTCAAATGTTTGGATTATTTATTTTGACACATATGAAAGTTTTATTCATTTTATTTTTTTGCATATTATTTTTATTGACAATTTTTGATGACAACATATAAACGAAACAAAATCAAAACCCATAACCCAACCTAAAGATTCACACACCTGCACACATTTACACCTGAGGAGGAGTGGTACAAATAACTAAGAGAATATTATCTAAACCGTGTGTCAAGGACAACAACAGTGGATGTGTAGTGTTTACCACTTTGGATTTAACATGTGAGGCTGCAGGTCGTATCCACGACGACCCTCCAACGTTTTATACTTTCTGAGGTTTGTTTTGGTTGATGGATACGGAACGGATATGACGTCACGTTACTCAGACTACCACAATAAAAGCAGTAACTTCCTTCTACCTCCACATAGACTCAGATGAAGCAAATATATCGATTCTGGTGTTAAAACATCTATTTAGAAAACGTAAAAAAGTTTAGAGGAATTTTAATCATAATTGATAATAACATCTTCATTAAAATCAGCAGAACCAGTGATCCTGAGATAACAGAGTGTTCCCAGTGGTGGTGGTAAATAGAGGAAGTAGTTTTTGTATGACTCTCCTGTTATCGTCTCTCACTGTGTGTATCTGGCACAGTAATACACTGCTGTGTCCTCGGTCTTCAGACTTTTCATCTGCAGATAAAGTTTACTGCTGGAGTCATCTCTGGAGATGGTGAACCGGCCCTGAAATGACTGAGAGTAGTAGATGGTATTACTATGAATATAACCGATCCACTCCAGTCTTTTTCCAGGAGTCTGTCTGATCCAGCTCATCCAGTAGTCACTGAATGTGAATCCAGAGGCTGTACAGGTCAATGTGTGGGATTCTCCAGGTCTTTTAATCACTGGTTCAGATTCTGTCAGAGTCTGACCATCAACACCTGTCAAGATATAAAAAAAAATACATCAAGTGAAATAAGCTGGTGACAGAAATAAAAACTATGTCAACTCAACATCAGTGTAAATGTTGACCTGTCCAGCAGCAGATAGTTAACAGCAGCAGTCCTGTCCTATAGTCCATCATGTTAAACTGTGTGTCCACTGTTCTCTGTCCTCCTCTCTGCAGTCAGATAAGTACAGGTGGAAGACATCTGAGTTTTGCATTGACTCCTCCTCACAGGAAGGACACAGCTGATCTCAGATTTCCTTGTTTTCCATAAACTAAGTAGTGGGAGCATGTAGAGGCCTGAGAAAGGACATTTGGGGAACTCCACATGTCATTTTCATCACTCAAATGTGTAATTACTGAATGACAAAAATTGTTACCCAGTTTTACAGTCTGTCAGTGGATGTGAATGTGATTACTATTTCATACAATATATTTAAAAGTCATGTTGTTGTCGTTTACAAACCAACACAGAGGAAAGAAAAAGACATTTACACATCAAGAGTCTCAATAAAACTGAGACTCAGTCAGTTATTCAGCATTATATTGTTGGTAAAAAACAAACAGGAAGTCAAACACCACAAAATCACCTGCAGCTTATGTTTTTGTATCTAGTGGCGTTGTTATACTGCTCTTTACTGCCGTCATATTTTAGGTCTCCTACTGCCCCCTGTTGGTCTTTGTAAATATACATTATTTAAGGTTTTTGTACAGCTTCTCTGGGAACTTTAACCAGTGTGTGTGTCTCTGGCACAGTAATACACAGCAGAGTCTTCAGGCTGCACATTCTGTCCGTTTAGAGTCACTGTGTTGCTGGAAGAGTCTAAACTGATACTGAACTTGTTCTTCAGTGAATCTTTGTAGTATGAAGCTCCAGTCGATTTAATTCCGATCCACTCCAGTCCTTTCCCTGCAGGCTGTCTGATCCAAGCTGTGTAGTAGCTGCTAAGAGAATAAGAGACCTGACAGGTGATGGTCAGACGTTGACCTGGCTGCACAGTCACAGAGGCTGGCTGAGTCAACTGTTCACCCTTCACACCTGTTAAAAAACAAGAACATGTTTTATCACCAAAATATCAAGTTGTAGTGTAAAAGAAGAACTGTTGACAGATCCAGAGAGACTCACATCCAGCTGCCAACAGCAGCAGCAGAGCTCCAGAGAACATGGTTGATGTTGAAGCTGACGTGCTGTGAACTCCTCTGACAGCCTGATGTGATGTTTTATAGCTGAAGCTCACTGAGTTTGCATATAGAATCAAACATATGAAGCATCAATGTTGGTCTAACTGGAGCCAACAGAAGAGTCTGTTCACTGTTTTTATATCTGCAGAGTGGAAACATGCCTGGAAATCACCTCTGATATATAATATATATTATATTATTTTAATTTCATTACACGCTCAAACATTTAGAAAAAGTCTCATCATTTACAGAAATAAAACTACTGTTAACTTTGTTTTACTGTCAACTTTTAATATGTGAATGTATGGTATTTACATTATTAACTCCTAACTGCATTTATTCACACATTTTGAATGATATGATACATTTTACTGCACAATGCATACTTTTACATTGAGTAATTCAAATATACTTAACTGCACAATGCATACTTTTAATTTAAGTACTTCAAATATACTTAACTGCACAATGCATTCTTTTACTTTAAGTACTTCAAATATACTTATCTGCACAATGCATACTTTTATTTTAAGTACTTCAAATATATTTAACTGCACAATGCATACTTTTACTTTAAGTACTTCAAATATACTTAGCTGAACAATGCATACTTTTACTTTAAGTACTTCAAATATACTTAACTGCACAGTGCATACTTTTACTTTAAGTACTTCAAATATACTTAACTGCACAGTGCATACTTTTACTTTAAGTACTTCAAATATACTTAACTGCACAATGCATACTTTAACTTTAAGTACTTCAAATATACTTAACTGCTCAATGCATACTTTAACTTTAAGTACTTCAAATATACTTAACTGCACAGTGCATACTTTTACTTTAAGTACTTCAAATATACTTAACTGCTCAATGCATACTTTAACTTTAAGTACTTCAAATATACTTAACTGCACAGTGCATACTTTTACTTAAAATACTTCAAATATACTTAACTGCACAATGCATACTTTTACTTTAAATACTTCAAATATACTTAACTGCACAATGCATACTTTTACTTTAAGTACTTCAAATATACCTAACTGCACAATGCATACTTTTATTTTATGTACTTTAAGTACATTTTACTGCACAATGCATACTTTTATTTTATGTACTTTAAGTACATTTTACTGCACAATGCATACTTTTACTTTAAGTACTTGAAATATACTTAAACTGCACAATGCATACTTTTATTTTAAGTACTTCAAATAAACTTAACTGCACAATGCATTCTTTTACTTTAAGCACATTTTACTGCACAGTGTATACTTTTACTTTAAGCACTTAAAGTATATTTTACAGTACAATGCATACTTTTACTTTAAGCACGTTAAGTATATTTTACTGCACAGTACATACTTTTACTTTAAGTACTTCAAATACACTTAACTGAACAATGCATACTTTTACTTGAAGTACTTTAAATATACTTAACTGAACAGTGCATACTTTTACTTTAAGTACTTCAAATATACTTAACTGCACAATGCATACTTTTACTTTAAGCAATTAAAATATACTTAACTGCACAATGCATACTTTAACTTTCAGTATATTTTACTGCACAATGCATACTTTACTTTAAATACTTTTAAGTATATTTTACTGCACAGTGCAGATTTTAACTTTAAATACTATACATATATATTATTTCTATATCACTTTGCATCAGAAGAATCAATTAATTCTTTTTCATCTTCTCTCAGCATCAACATACAAGAACTAAAATACTGAAACTAGTCAGAACCATAAAATGCAGACTGACTGATGATGTTATTGATGTTAAAGGTTAGAAGTCCATCAGAGTCCTGGTGTCTTTGAGGAAAACATTATTTATAGGTTTCTTTGAGATGATCAACTTTTAAAAACGTATCTAGTTTAGGGTGGACTGAAGTTACCAGTTAACTTTCTAAATATATAAATGCTCCTGTTTTATCACTGTAAAATGTGTTAATTTCAGAATTTTGTGAATTTTATTCATTTTCCATGAAAAAAAAATGTATGTAAAATCTGCAAATCAAATGGAAGCTTTCTGTTTTAACTTGTTAACAAAACGTACGTTTTTTAATGATCTTCATGCATGTACTTATTAAGACATGTGGACCCAGTTTCACCACATTAATACAGAGAATTTAATCAACAGTATTTAAAGTAAAGTGATGCTGAGATAACAGAGTGTTCCCAGTGGTGGTGGTAAATAGAGGAAGTAGTTTTTGTATGACTCTCCTGTTATCGTCTCTCACTGTGTGTCTCTGGCACAGTAATACACTGCTGTGTCCTCGGTCTTCTGACTGTTCATCTGTAGATAGACCTGCTGTCTGTTGTTGTCTCTGGAGATGGTGAACCGGCCCTGAACTGACTGAGAGTAGTAGATGCTATCACTGTCATATTCGATAATCGCAATCCACTCCAGTCCTTTTCCAGGAGCCTGTCTGATCCAGGCCATCCAGTAGCTGCTGAATGTGAATCCAGAGGCTGTACAGGTCAATGTGTGGGATTCTCCAGGTCTTTTAATCACTGGTTCAGATTCTGTCAGAGTCTGACCATCAACACCTGTCAAGATATAAAAATACATCACATCAATTAACTTGGTGACACAAATAAAAACTATGTCAACTCAACATCAGTGTAAATGTTGACCTGTCCAGCAGCAGATAGTTAACAGCAGCAGTCCTGTCCTATAGTCCATCATGTTAAACTGTGTGTCCACTGTTCTCTGTCCTCCTCTCTGCAGTCAGATAAGTAGAGGTGGAAGACATCTGAGTTTTGCGTTGACTCCTCCTCACAGGGAAGTTTGTCATTCTTTTGCAGAAATATTCAAATAAACTATTTTAGAATAGGAGACAATAACACATTTATACTGCATGAAGAAAACTACATGTGATTATCATAAAGTGGGCATGTCTGTATTTGGCCTAACTTTGGAGCGTCTTTCCTTCCTGACATGGTAGCATGACATGGTTGGTACCAATGGATTCTTTAGGTTCTCTAGTTTCATATGATATCTGTGTCTTCACTCTAACCCTAAAACCGAACCTACTAGAGCCTCTGAAAGACAGTAAAGTCAGTCAGGATCTCGGGCGGTCTCGGGGGTTTTAAGTCAGTTTGTGTCTTCAGTGTGACAGTGAGCTGGTGTTGAAATCATTAGTGTTCTGAGGGCTCCTCCTCTGGTGGCTTCATGTTACAAGTGTTCAGGCACTGAGGGGTTTTTGTTCAGGTCTACTGATGGTTTGTGTTGTTGTGTCTCTCTGGCACAGTAATACACAGCAGAGTCTTCAGGCTGCACATTCTGTCCGTTTAGAGTCACTGTTCCAGCAGAAGTGTCTCTGCTGTAGCTGAACTTGTTCTTCAGAGCATTATTTTGGTAAAGAGTACCACTTCCTCCACCCCACTGATGGGAAATCCAGTCCATTGGTTTTCCTTCACACTGTCTGATCCAACCGGTTGCATAGCTGCCATCAGTCAGAGAATAACCAGAGACCTGACAGGTGATGGTCAAAGACTGTCCAGGCTGCACAACCATTGAGTCTGGCTGGATGAGATCAATACTGTTCACACCTGTGGAAACACAAATCAACATTATCTCCATCATTCATCTGACTATTCAGTGTTTGTAATGTGTTTATTAGTGTGAATCCAGTGAAAGCTCCTCACAGGATCCAGCTGCCAGCAGCAGTATCAGAGCTACAGAGAACATGGTTGATGTTGAAGCTGAGCTGATGGAGCTCTTCTGTCTCTCACTGACACTCACTCACTTCTTTAGAAGGAACCTTCATTTGCATATTGTTGAATCATCTTTTAAATGTCATTTGAATCAGTTGAAGGTGTGAACAGTGTGTCTTCTCTAGTGACCAGAGAGAAATCACTTTTTATTTAAAGTACATATTTTTATGAAAGATCTTATATGGACTTAAATGTCACCATCTAGATGGTTAATTTAGTAAACTTGTAGCGCTGCTATGATCTGATTTAATATAAAGATATGTTTTAAAACTCTGGAACTTAGTGAGTTAATGTCTAAAAACAGAATATTGTCGCCATCTTGGTTTTTGGCCGTCGCCATCTTGGTTCTTGGCCGTCGCCATCTTGTTTTTTGGCAGTCGCCATGTTGGTTTTTGGCCGTTGCCATCTTGGTTCTTGGCCGTAGCCATCTTGGTTCTTGGCTGTCGCCATCTTGGTTCTTGGCTGTCGCCATCTTTGTTCTTGGCCGTCGCCATCTTGGTTTTTGGCCGTCACCATCTTGGTTTTTGGCCGTCGCCATCTTGGTTTCTTGGCCGTAGCCATCTTGGTTCTTGGCTGTCGCCATCTTGGTTCTTGGCCGTCGCAATCTTGGTTTTTGGCCGTCACCATCTTGGTTTTTGGCAGTCGCCATCTTGGTTTTTCGCCGTCGCCATCCTGGTTTTGGCCGTCGTTACCTTGGTTTTCGGCTGTTGCCATCTTGGTTTTTTGGCCGTCGCCATCTTGGTTTTTGGCTGTTGCCATCTTGGTTTTTGGCCTTCATCATCTTGGTTTTTGGCCGTCGCCATCTTGGTTTTTGGCTGTTGCCATCTTGGTTTTTGGGCGTCACCATCTTCACTTCTTTATGGGGTTATAGCGACTGATAGCGACCTATAACTCCTGCTAATAGCCAGACAACAGTCTAATCGGCTGACCAACCAGTCAAGTTCCAGTTTACATCCATGTCTGTCTGAAATGTCATCACTTCATCATTTTATCTTATCAGACATTTGTGTAAAATTGTCATAATTAGCAAATTAATTCTTGGGTTATGGCCAAACATGTGTTTTATGAGGTCACAGTGACCTTGACCTTTGACCACCAAAATCTAATAACTTCACCTTTGAGACCAAGTGGACGTTTCTGCCAAATTTGAAGTAATTTGCTCAAAGTGTTCCACGAGATATCACGATAATGTGACAGATATCAGTCCAGTCAGAATGAGTCCTGGAGGATTTTGTACAGCTGCTCAACCAACTTAGTGGCGTTGTTATACTGCTCTTTACTGCCATCATATTTTAGGTCTCCTACTGCCCCCTGTTGGTCTTTGTAAATATACATTATTTCAGGTTTTTGTACAGCTTCTCTGGGAACTTTAACCAGTGTGTCTCTGGCACAGTAATACACAGCAGAGTCTTCAGGCTGCACATTCTGTCCGTTTAGAGTCACTGTGTTGCTGGAAGAGTCTAAACTGATACTGAACTTGTTCTTCAGTGAATCTTTGTAGTATGAAGCTGAAGTATGTTTCATTCCGATCCACTCCAGTCCTTTCCCTGCAGGCTGTCTGATCCAAGCTGTGTAGTAGCTGCTAACAGAATAAGAGACCTGACAGGTGATGGTCAGACGTTGACCTGGCTGCACAGTCACAGAGGCTGGCTGAGTCAACTGTTCACCCTTCACACCTGTGGAGGAGAACATGTTGAACAGTGAATCAGTGTAATAACAGTGAACAGTCGGTGTGCTGTGATCATACTGTCAGTGTCTCTGCCTCAGTGAGACTCACAGGATCCAGCAGCCAGCAGCAGCAGCAGCAGAGCTACAGACAACATGGTTGGTGTTGAAGTGATGGGAGCTTCTCTTCTTCTGCTGCTACTGACAGCATGATATCAGGTCTTTATAGCAGACTGGGAGGAAGTTCACTTTGCATAGAGAACCACACCGACAGGCTGTAAAAGAAGGATGGACTGTCCTGTCACAAGTATTCAAATGTTTGGATTATTAACTTTGACACATATGAAAGTTTTATTTATTTTATTTAGTTGTATATTTTTTTTATTGAGAATTTTTGATGACAACGTATAAACGAAACAAAATCAAAACCCATAACCCAACCTAAAGATTCACACACCTGCACACATTTACACCTGAGGAGGAGTGGTACAAATAACTAAGAGAATATTATCTAAATCGTGTGTCAAGGACAACAACAGTGGATGTGTAGTGTTTACCACTTTGGATTTAACATGTGAGGCTGCAGGTCGTATCCACGACGACCCTCCAACGTTTTCTACTTTCTGAGGTTTGTTTTGGTTGACAGATATGGAACGGATATTACGTCACGTTACTCAGACTACCACAATAAAAGCGGTAACTTCCTTCTACCTCCACATAGACGCAGATGAATCAAATATATCGATCTTGGTGTTAAAACATCTATTTAGAAATTGTACTAAATGTTTTAATTTAATCATAATTGATAAAAAACAAAGTGATGCTGAGATAACAGAGTGTTCCCAGTGGTGGTGGTAAATAGAGGAAGTAGTTTTTGTATGACTCTCCTGTTATCGTCTCTCACTGTGTGTGCCGAGCACAGTAATACACTGCTGTGTCCTCGGTCTTCAGACTGTTCATCTGTAGATAGACTTTACTGCTGGAGTCATCTCTGGAGATGGTGAATCTCCCCTGGACTGACTGGGAGTAATATTTATAAGAACTGCTTGTGCTTATAGTAGCGATCCACTCCAGTCCTTTTCCAGGAGCCTGTCTGACCCAGACCATCCAAGAGCCACTGAATGTGAATCCAGAGGCTGTACAGGTCAATGTGTGGGATTCTCCAGGTCTTTTAATCACTGGTTCAGATTCTGTCAGAGTCTGACCATCAACACCTGTCAAGATACAAAAATACATCATGAGAAATATGTCAGTTACACAAATGGAAACTATGTCAAATAGAAGTTCAGTGTAAATGTTGACCTGTCCAGCAGCAGATAGTTAACAGCAGCAGTCCTGTCCTATAGTCCATCATGTTAAACTGTGTGTCCACTGTTCTCTGTCCTCCTCTCTGCAGTCAGATAAGTAGAGGTGGAAGACATCTGAGTTTTGCATTGACTCCTCCTCACAGGAAGGACACAGCTGATCTCAGATTTCCTTGTTTTCCATAAATTAAGCATTGGGAGCATGTAGAGGCCTGAGAAAGGACATTTGGGGAACTCCACATGTCATTTTCATCACTCAAATGTGTAATTACTGAATGACAAAAAATTCATGTTGTTGTCGTTTACAAACCAACACAGAGGAAAGAAAAACACATTTAGACATCAACAGTCTCAATAAAACTGAGACTCAGTCAGTTATTCAGCATTACATTGTTTGTAAAAAACAAACGGGAAGTCAAACACAAAAAAATCACCTGCAGCTTGTGTTTTTGTATCTAGTGGCGTTGTTATACTGCTCTTTACTGCCGTCATATTTTAGGTCTCCTACTGCCCCCTGTTGGTCTTTGTAAATATACATTATTTCAGGTTTTTGTACAGCTTCTCTGGGAACTTTAACCAGTGTGTGTGTCTCTGGCACAGTAATACACAGCAGAGTCTTCAGGCTGCACATTCTGTCCGTTTAGAGTCACTGTCTTGCTGGAAGAGTCTAAACTGATACTGAACTTGTTCTTCAGTGAATCTTTGTAGTATGTTGTGTGTCCAATATGTCCGCTTCCGATCCACTCCAGTCCTTTCCCTGCAGGCTGTCTGATCCAAGCTGTGCGGTAGCTGCTAAGAGAATAAGAGACCTGACAGGTGATGGTCAGACGTTGACCTGGCTGCACAGTCACAGAGGCTGGCTGAGTCAACTGTTCACCCTTCACACCTGTTAAAAAACAAGAAGATGTTTTATCACCAAAATATCAAGTTGTAGTGTAAAAGAAGAACTGTTGACAGATCCAGAGAGACTCACATCCAGCTGCCAACAGCAGCAGCAGAGCTCCAGAGAACATGGTTGATGTTGAAGCTGACGTGCTGTGAACTCCTCTGACAGCCTGATGTGATGTTTTATAGCTGAAGCTCACTGAGTTTGCATATAGAATCAAACATATGAAGCATCAATGTTGGTCTAACTGGAGCCAACAGAAGAGTCTGTTCACTGTTTTTATATCTGCAGAGTGGAAACATGCCTGGAAATCACCTCTGATATATAATATATATGATATTATTTTAATTTCATTACACACTCAAACATTTAGAAAAAGTCTCATCATTTACAGAAATAAAACTACTGTTAACTTTGTTTTACTGTCAACTTTTAATACGTGAATGTGTTGTATTTACATTATTAACTCCTAACTGCATTTATTCACACATTTTGAGTGATATATGATACATTTTACTGCACAGTGCATACTTTTACTTTAAGTACTTTAAATATACTTAACTTCACAGTGCATACTTTTACTTTGAGTACTTCAAATATACTTAACTGCACAGTGCATACTTTTACTTTAAGTAATTCAAATATATTTAACTGCACAATGCATACTTTTACTTTAAGCACATTAAGTATATTTTATTGCACAGTGCATACTTTTATTTTAAGCATATTTTACTCCACAATGCATACTTTTACTCTTAGCACTTTAAGTATATTTTATTGCACAGTGCATACTTTTACTTTAAGCACTTTAAGTATATTTTACTGCACAATGCATACTTTTGCTTTAAGCACTTTAAGTACATTTTACTGCACAATGCATACTTTTACTTTAAATACTTTTAGTATATTTTACTGCACAGTGCATACTTTTACTTTAAGCACTTTAAGTATATTTTACTGCACAATGCATACTTTTACCTTAAATACTTTAAGTACATTTTTCTGCACAATTCATACTTTAACTTTAAGTACATTTTTCTGCACAATGCATACTTTTCCTTTAAATACTTTAAGTATATTTTATTGCACAATGCATACGTTTGCTTTAAATACGTTAAGCATAATTTACTGCACAATGCATACTTTTTGCTTTAAATACTTTAAGTATAATTTACTGCGAAATGCATATTTTAACTTTAAATACTTTAAGTATATTTTACTGCATAGTGCATACTTTTCCTTCAAATACTTAGTGTGATATGACTCAGTGTGATGCTGCTGGTTTGCAGGTTTACATAAAAGACTTTTAATGGTTGCAGATGTTTGCAGATGTTTGAAGAAACTCTGATCCTCTCGAGGAAAACAGCTGCTCAGGAACTGAAACTAAATCCTTCAAATAAATGAAACTATGGTAGATCATAGTTCATGGTTCATTTTTAAGTCACTTTTTGTATTAATCAGTATATTTGACCTTCATCAGTTTGTGGTTGTGTCCGATATAAAAACAGTCTTCATCAAATATCGTATTGTTTATAGGTTGTGTTGCAGGACATGCCAGGACCAGTGATGCTGAGATAACAGAGTGTTCCCAGTGGTGGTGGTAAATAGAGGAAGTAGTTTTTGTGTGACTCTCCTGTTATCGTCTCTCACTGTGTCTCTTCGGGCACAGTAATACACTGCTGTGTCCTCGGTCTTCAGACTGTTCATCTGCAGATAAAGTTTACTGCTGGAGTCATCTCTGGAGATGGTGAATCTCCCCTGGACTGACTGGGAGTAATATTTAGTGCTGCCATCATTATAACTGACGGCGATCCACTCCAGTCCTTTTCCAGGAGCCTGTCTGATCCAGCTCATAGCGTAGCTGCTGAGTGTGAATCCAGAGGCTGTACAGGTCAATGTGTGGGATTCTCCAGGTCTTTTAATCACTGGTTCAGATTCTGTCAGAGTCTGACCATCAACACCTGTCAAGATATAAAAAATACATCATGAGAAATGTGTCAGTTACACAAACTATGTCAACTAAAAGTTCAGTGTAAATGTTGACCTGTCCAGCAGCAGATAGTTAACAGCAGCAGTCCTGTCCTATAGTCCATCATGTTAAACTGTGTGTCCACTGTTCTCTGTCCTCCTCTCTGCAGTCAGATAAGTAGAGGTGGAAGACATCTGAGTTTTGCATTGACTCCTCCTCACAGGGAAGTTTGGCATTCTTTTGCAGAAATATTCAAATACACTATTTTAGAATAGGAGACAATAACACATTTATACTGCATGAAGAAAACAACATGTGATTATCATAAAGTGGGCATGTCTGTAAAGGGGAGGCAGTTTTTCCTCGCTAAAATTTAGCCCAAATTTAGAGCGTTATTTATTTCCTTCCTGACATGGTAGCATGACATGGTTGGTACCAATGGATTCTTTAGGTTCTCTAGTTTCATATGATATCTGTGTCTTCACTCTAACCCTAAAACTGAACCTACTAGAGCCTCTGAAAGACAGTAAAGTCAGTCAGGATCTCGGGCGGTCTCAGGGGGGTTTTAAGTCAGTTTGTGTCTTCAGTGTGACAGTGAGCTGGTGTTGAAATCATTAGTGTTCTGAGGGCTCCTCCTCTGGTGGCTTCATGTTACAAGTGTTCAGGCACTGAGGGGTTTTTGTTCAGGTCTACTGATGGTTTGTGTTCTTGTTTGTCTTTTACTTTAAATACTTCAAATATACTTAACTGCACAATGCATACTTTTATTTTAAGTACTTCAAATATACTTAAACTGCACAATGCATACTTTTACTTTAAGTACTTCAAATATACTTAACTGCACAATGCATACTTTTATTTTAAGTACTTTAAGTACATTTTCCTGCACAATGCATACTTTAACTTTAAGTATATTTTACTGCACAATGCATACTTTTACTTTAAGTACTTCAAATATATTTAAGTGCACAATGCATACTTTTACTTTAAGTACTTCAAATATACTTAACTGCACAATGCATACTTTAACTTTAAGTACTTCAAATATACTTAACTGCACAATGCATACCTTTACTTTAAGTACTTCAAATATACTTAACTGCACTATGCATACTTTTACTTTAAATACTTCAAATATACTTAACTGGGCAATGCATACTTTTACTTTAAGTACTTCAAATATACTTAACTGCGCAATGCATACTTTTACTTTAAGCACTTTAAGTATATTTTACTGCACAATGCATACTTTTCCTTTAAGCACTTTAAGTATATTTTACTGCACAATGCATACTTTTCCTTTAAATACTTAGTGTGATGTGACTCAGTGTGATGCTGCTGGTTTACAGGTTTACATAAAAGACTTTTAATGTTTACAGATGTTTGCAGATGTTTGAAGAAACTCTGAGCCTCTAGAGGAAAACAGCTGCTCAGGAACTGAAACTAAATCCTTCAAATAAATGAAAACTATTGTAGTTCATAGTTCATGGTTCATTTATAAGTCACTTTTGTATTAATCAGTATATTTGACCTTCATCAGTTTGTGGTTGTGTCCGATATAAAAACAGTCTTAATCAAATATCGTATTGTTTATAGGTTGTGTTGCAAGACATGCCAGGACCAGTGATGCTGAGATAACAGAGTGTTCCCAGTGGTGGTGGTAAATAGAGGAAGTAGTTTTTGTATGACTCTCCTATTATCGTCTCTCACTGTGTTTGTCGAGCACAGTAATACACTGCTGTGTCCTCGGTCTTCAGACTGTTCATCTGTAGATAGACTTTACTGCTGGAGTCATCTCTGGAGATGGTGAATCTCCCCTGGACTGACTGGGAGTAATATTTAGAAGAACTGCCTGTGTGTACAAAAGCGATCCACTCCAGTCCTTTTCCAGGAGCCTGTCTGATCCAGTCCATAGGGTAGCTGCTGAGTGTGAATCCAGAGGCTGTACACGTCAGTGTGTGGGATTCTCCCGGTCTTTTAATCACTGGTTCAGATTCTTCCAGAGTCTGACCATCAACACCTGTCAAAATGGCAAAGAAAACTATCATTCAACAAATTTTCAACTTAAAAGAAGACATCAAATAATTTCTATGTCAACTCAACATCAGTGTAAATGTTGACCTGTCCAGCAGCAGATAGTTAACAGCAGCAGTCCTGTCCTTTAGTCCATCATGTTAAAATGTGTGTCCACTGTTCTCTGTCCTCCTCTCTGCAGTCAGATAAGTAGAGGTTGAAGACATCTGAGTTTTGCATTGACTCCTCCTCACATGGAGGACAAAGCTGATCAGAGTTGGAGATCTCACTCTTTGTTTGGTGAAACTAGAATGAATGTTTTCTGACCAGGACGTTTTGTACGTTTAAAAATGTTCTTATGTGTTTTAAACCTAATAACTCAGTTATCAACATAACCACAACAACGTATGTCATCTGATTGATTATATTTAAACCATCATCAACAATCAGTGGAGCAGCGTGACATTGTGATAGATTAATGATGATTTCATGGCAGAAAAGTTGGTACCAGATTATCATTAGGAGGAGAACATTAATATCTAGTGTATTATTTTAGTAAAACCAATGGTGTCTTTCCTTCCCAGTCATTTCTTCCTGTATGGACGTTACTGGGATCAGTGTTAAAGCCAGTCCTTGTCTGCCCTCTACAGGTTTAAAACAGCCATGGGAGCTACTTTTAACATTCAACAAAAGTTATTCACTTGAGAGGCCCAAACATATAGAGATTTGTTTGTGATTGAAGCCCAGTGTCTCCCTGGCTTTCACCACAATGCATGCTGGGACACAATCTAGCGCCAACATGACCGTGAACACAGAAAAGCAGAATTGTTGTAACTGATGTTTTACAGGACTAGAAGTTCATTAATTGTTCAACATTACAGCTCTGGACTTCTTTTATAGGCTTCAGATATTTGAACAAAAGAAGAATCATGAATTTTATCTTTGTTCATTTACATTTACTGTTCAGTATAGTATTCCACACAAATACATTCATCACTTGTTTCTGTCCAGTCTTCATGATTCTGCACCTAAATAAGGAGCAAATTCTGTACCTGAAAAGGTGTTTCAACTTGTAAAGGTTAACTTTTAAAGATGATTCATGTGAGGTAGTTGTTGTCTATCAATCCAGTCAGAATGAGTCCTGGAGGATTTTGTACAGCTGCTCAACCAACTCCAGTCACTGTGGCTCTCGAGCACAATAATAAACAGCAGAATCTTCAGTCTTCAGACTGTTCATCTGCAGATAGACCTGCTGTCTGTTGTTGTCTCTGGAGATGGTGAACCGGCCCTGAACTGACTGAGAGTAGTAGATGCTGCTACTGGTATACATAGCAGCGATCCACTCCAGTCCTTTTGCAAAATGCATACTTTTACTTTAAGTACTTCAGATATACTTAACTGCACAATGCATACTTTTACTTTAAGCACATTTTACTGCACAGTGTATACTTTTACTTTAAGGACTTAAAGTATATTTTACAGCACAATGCATAGTTTTACTTTAAGCACGTTAAGTATATTTTACTGGACAATGCATACTTTAACTTTAAGTATATTTTACTGCACAGTGCATACTTTTACTTTAAGTACTTCAAATACACTTAACTGAACAGTGCATACTTTTACTTTAAGTGCTTCAAATATACTTAACTGAACACTGCATACTTTTACTTTAAGTACTTCAAATATACTTAACTGCACAATGCATACTTCTACTTTAAGTAATTTAAGTATATTTTACTGCACAGTGCATACTTTTACTTTAAATACTATACATATATATTATTTCCATATCACTTTGCATCAGAAGAAAAAATTAATTCTTTTTCATCTTCTCTCAGCATCAACATACAAGAACTAAAATATTGAAACTAGTCAGAACCATAAAATGCAGACTGACTGATGATGTCATTGAGGTTAAAGGTTAGAAGTCCATCAGAGTCCTGGTGTCTTTGAGGAAAACATTATTTATAGGTTTCTTTGAGATGATCAACTTTTAAAAACTTGTTTAGGGTGGACGGAAGTTACCAGTTAACTTTCTAAATATATAAATGCTCCTTTTTTATCACTGTAAAATGTGTTAATTTCAGAATTTTCTGGATTTTATGTATTTTTCATGAAAAAGAAAATGGTGCAAAATCTGCAAATCACATGGAAGCTTTCTGTTTTAAAATGTTAACAAAATGTAAATTTTTTTTAATGATCTTCATGCATGTACTTATTAAGACATGTGGACCCAGTTTCACCTCATTAATACAGAGAATTTAATCAACAGTATTTAAAACAAAGTGATGCTGAGATAACAGAGTGTTCCCAGTGGTGGTGGTAAATAGAGGAAGTAGTTTTTGTATGACTCTCCTGTTATCGTCTCTCGCTGTGTGTCTCCGGCACAGTAATACACTGCTGTGTCCTCGGTCTTCAGACTGTTCATCTGCAGATAGACTTTACTGCTGGAGTCATCTCTGGAGATGGTGAATCTCCCCTGGACTGACTGGGAGTAATATTTAGAAGAACTGCCTGTGTATACAATAGCGATCCACTCCAGTCCTTTTCCAGGAGCCTGTCTGATCCAGTTCATATAGTAGCTACTGAATGTGAATCCAGAGCCTGTACAGGTCAATGTGTGGGATTCTCCAGGTCTTTTAATCACTGGTTCAGATTCTGTCAGAGTCTGACCATCAACACCTGTCAAGATATAAAAATACATCACATCAATTAACTTGGTGACACAAATAAAAACTATGTCAACTCAACATCAGTGTAAATGTTGACCTGTCCAGCAGCAGATAGTTAACAGCAGCAGTCCTGTCCTATAGTCCATCATGTTAAACTGTGTGTCCACTGTTCTCTGTCCTCCTCTCTGCAGTCAGATAAGTAGAGGTGGAAGACATCTGAGTTTTGCGTTGACTCCTCCTCACAGGGAAGTTTGTCATTCTTTTGCAGAAATATTCAAATAAACTATTTTAGAATAGGAGACAATAACACATTTATACTGCATGAAGAAAACTACATGTGATTATCATAAAGTGGGCATGTCTGTAAAGGGGAGACAGTTTTTCCTCGCTAAAAATTACCCCAACTTTGGAGCGTTATTTATCCTCTTTTGCGTCAAGCTAGTACAACATGGTTGGTACCAATGGATTCTTTAGGTTCTCTAGTTTCATATGATATCTGTGTCTTCACTCTAACCCTAAAACTGAACCTACTAGAGCCTCTGAAAGACAGTAAAGTCAGTCAGGATCTCGGGCGGTCTCGGGGGTTTTAAGTCAGTTTGTGTCTTCAGTGTGACAGTGAGCTGGTGTTGAAATCATTAGTGTTCTGAGGGCTCCTCCTCTGGTGGCTTCATGTTACAAGTGTTCAGGCACTGAGGGGTTTTTGTTCAGGTCTACTGATGGTTTGTGTTGTTGTGTCTCTCTGGCACAGTAATACACAGCAGAGTCTTCAGTCTTCAGACTGTTCATCTGTAGATAGACTTTACTGCTGGAGTCATCTCTGGAGATGGTGAATCTCCCCTGGACTGACTGGGAGTAATAGATAGGAGTACTTGCTGTGTGAACAAGAGCGATCCACTCCAGTCCTTTTCCAGGAGCCTGTCTGATCCAGTTCCAAACTGAGCTTCCAAAACTAAATCCAGATGTTGTGCAAGTGAGTCTGTGTGATCCTCCAGGGTTTCTAACTGCTGGTTCAGACTCTGTTATGGTCTGACCTTCAGCACCGGTCCAAACAAACAGAGCAACCAGCAAGAGTGTTAGCTTTCTGTCAGCCATGTTCACGCTGCGCTGATGTCTTCAGATCCATGAGTCCCCCTTTAAATATGATGTAAACTGGATCGCTGTGAGAATTTGTTTACAGGAAGCTCCTCCTGCTTCACGTTCTGCTTCTAACCCCCCGAGACCCACAATAGAGCCGTTGTAGGGGGGTCCAGGGGGTCTTTAGGGGGAGATAGCAGGTCAACAGTAGATGTCACATAGAAGTGGTGTACATCATCTGAAAGCTGGGAACCTGAAGATTAATTTGAGATGCTGCTCAGCACTGAGAGTCAAGTTGTTCTAGTCATAAATCAGAAAGAAACATGAATTAATTAATCATTTAAAATGAATTGTAAAAGTGTATAAGGGTTTATAACATTATGATAGAAGTATGTGATGGTCATCCCCATGCTCTATTATATCTCATAAGTTGTTGCAGCATTTGTCAATAATGTATAAAAATATTTTAATATCACAATAAAGAAGAGTAAACAAAACAGTAGATAACTTGAACAGTTGAACATCTATTTCTTGTCTCGATCCACAGTCTCTGCAGAACTCTGTACATATTGATAGTTTAACTTCACTCCAAACTCCTGCAAACTAAAAGAAGTAAAGACTTAAATCTCATGTAAGACAATTAGAAAAAAAAAACATTTAACTACACAAATGCTGTTTATTGTTCAGCTGCTGTGTTTAATGCAGCTCTGTTATGGAATAAGCAAAAATATGCCTATTTAGTAATATGATTTCTACATTCATATCTCTGTTTAGAAATATGTTTCTAATCAAACATTACTGGTTCTCACAAAGTGTTCGGTGTAACTGTATCGTATCAGTTTCTTGGACTACTCCAAGTGAAGACTTTAATTAAGATTGTGGTCAGAATGAGTCCTGGAGGATTTTGTACAGCTGCTCAACCAACTCCAGTCACTGTGGCTGTCGAGCACAATAATAAACAGCAGAATCTTCAGTCTTCAGACTGTTCATCTGCAGATACAGCTGCTGTCTGTTGTTGTCTCTGGAGATGGTGAACCGGCCCTGAACTGACTGAGAGTAATATTTAGTGCTGCCACCACCATCAGCAGAGATCCACTCCAGTCCTTTTCCAGGAGCCTGTCTGATCCAATGCATCCAGTAGCTGCTGAATGTGAATCCAGAGGCTGTACAGGTCAATGTGTGGGATTCTCCAGGTCTTTTAATCACTGGTTCAGATTCTGTCAGAGTCTGACCATCAACACCTGTCAATATGGCAAAGAAAACTATCATTCAACAAATTTACAACTTAAAAGAAAACATCAAATAAAAACTATGTCAACTCAACATCAGTGTAAATGTTGACCTGTCCAGCAGCAGATAGTTAACAGCAGCAGTCCTGTCCTATAGTCCATCATGTTAAACTGTGTGTCCACTGTTCTCTGTCCTCCTCTCTGCAGTCAGATAAGTAGAGGTGGAAGACATCTGAGTTTTGCATTGACTCCTCCTCACATGGAAGGACACAGCTGATCTCAGATTTCCTTGTTTTCCATAAACTAAGTAGTGGGAGCATGTAGAGGCCTGAGAAAGGACATTTGGGGAACTCCACATGTCATTTTGATCACTCAAATGTGTAATTACTGAATGACACAAATTGTCACCCAGTTTTACAGTCTGTTAGAGGATGTGAATGTGATTACTATTTCAAAGAAAACTTAAAATTCATGTTGTTGTCGTTTACAAACCAACACAGAGGAAAGAAAAATACATTTAGACATCAACAGTCTCAATAAAACTGAGACTCAGTCAATTATTCAGCATTACATTGTTGGTTAGAAACAAACGGGAAGTCAAACACCACAAAATCACCTGCAGCTTATCTAGTGGCGTTGTTATACTGCTCTTTACTGCCCTCATATTTTAGGTCTCCTACTGCCCCCTGTTGGTCTTTGTAAATATACATTATTTAAGGTTTTTGTACAGCTTCTCTGGGAACTTTAACCAGTGTGTGTCTCTGGCACAGTAATACACAGCAGAGTCTTCAGGCTGCACATTCTGTCCGTTTAGAGTCACTGTCTTGCTGGAAGAGTCTAAACTGATACTGAACTTGTTCTTCAGTGAATCTTTGTAGCGTGCGGTGTATCCAGAAGCTACCATTCCGATCCACTCCAGTCCTTTCCCTGCAGGCTGTCTGATCCAAGCTGTGTAGTAGCTGCTAACAGAATAAGAGACCTGACAGGTGATGGTCAGACGTTGACCTGGCTGCACAGTCACAGAGGCTGGCTGAGTCAACTGTTCACCCTTCACACCTGTTAAAAAACAAGAAGATGTTTTATCACCAAAATATCAAGTTGTAGTGTAAAAGAAGAACTGTTGACAGATCCAGAGAGACTCACATCCAGCTGCCAACAGCAGCAGCAGAGCTCCAGAGAACATGGTTGATGTTGAAGCTGACGTGCTGTGAACTCCTCTGACAGCCTGATGTGATGTTTTATAGCTGAAGCTCACTGAGTTTGCATATAGAATCAAACATATGAAGCATCAATGTTGGTCTAACTGGAGCCAACAGAAGAGTCTGTTCACTGTTTTTGTATCTGCAGAGTGGAAACATGCCTGGAAATCACCTCTGATATATAATATATATGATATTATTTTAATTTCATTACACGCTCAAACATTTAGAAAAAGTCTCATCATTTACAGAAATAAAACTACTGTTAACTTTGTTATACTGTCAACTTTTAATACGTGAGTGTGTTATATTTACATTATTAACTCCTAACTGCATTTATTCACACATTTTGAGTGTTATATGATACATTTTACTGCACGGTGCATACTTTTACTTTAAGTACTTTAAATATACTTAACTTCACAATGCATACTTTTACTTTAAGTACTTCAAATCTACTTAACTGCACAATGCATACTTTAAATATAAGTACTTCAGATATATTTAACTGTACAGTGCATACTTATACTTTAAATACTTCAAATACACTTAACTGCACAATGCATACTTTTATTTTAAGTACTTCAAATATACTTAACTGCACAATGCATACTTTCACTTTAAGTACTTCAAATATACTTAACTGCACAATGCATACTTTTACTTTAAGTACTTCAAATATATTTAATTGCACAATGCATATTTTTGCCTTAAATACTTTAAGTACATTTTACTGCACAATTCATACTTTTACTTTAAGTACTTCAAATATAGTTAACTTCACAATGCATACTTTTACTTTAAGTACTTCAAATATACTTAACTGCACAATGTATACTTTAACTTCAAATACCACAAATATATTTAACTGCACAATGCATACTTTTTCTTTAAGTACTTCAAATATACTTAAAGGCACAGTGCATACTTTTACTTTAAATACTTCAAATACACTTAACTGCACAATGCATACTTTTTCTTTAAGTACTTCACATATATTTAACTACAGTGCATACTTTTACTTTAAATACTTCAAATATACTTAGCTGAACAATGCATACTTTTTCTTTAAGTACTTTAAAGGGACTATTTGTAACTTATCACGCGCATAAATCTTAACGGGTCGGTATCCCATGCGCGCTCGCGTGTGGGTACGCGAGCGCGCAGCAGCTCTGCTCCTGCCTGTTTGCACACCGCGCTCGTTCTCACACGCTCGGCTCGCTCCACCTCCACGTGAACGCGCGCACACTACACACTGCAGAAGAGTTAGTTTAGCTCTGAGAATATCTAGTGAATGTGCAGTGGACGTTTTTGCAGAAATAACTGCTGGAGCTCCTCCAGACCAACAGAGGTTTCCCGTGTCTTGTGAAGTGACGGAGCTCCGGAGAGAGTTACGTTATCGTCCCGACCGGGTGTCGGTCTCCCCCCCCCCCGTTCCCTCCGGATCGGGAGGAAAAGCCAACACTAGGATCAGCATTGATTCATGGAGAGACCTTCCTCTGGTCAGCTAACATTACTGCCAAGCAGGTGAAATATAGAGTGATATTGTGTGTTAGCTGACGTGTGTC
>CAKAOJ020003137.1:0-13612 GCA_916701645.2 Sebastolobus alascanus | reverse complement strand
TTCTCTGGACTCACACACTGTCCCTGCACTATGGAAAACAACTGTTATCACTGCAGTACCAAAGAAGTCTTGCCCTGTTGAGAACAATGACTGTAGGCCGGTAGCATTGACCTCTATTATGATGAAATGTGTTGAAAAATATATTGTGTCTTTCCTGAAAACTGCGGTAAACCCAGAGTTAGACCCTCGGCAGTTTGCATATAGACGGGGAAGAAGCACTGATGATGCAGTTAGTAGCATCACTCACTTAGTCCTTAGACACCTGGAAGATACTAAGGCATATGCACGTTTACTATTTATTGATTTTAGTTTGGCTTTTAATACTCTTCAGCCTTATTCATTGATGAACAAACTGAAACAGATGGATGTAAATCCTTTTATCATTAAGTGGTATTTTCTTTTCTAACAGAATCCAACATGTAAAGGTAAATAAAGCATTATCTGACCCTAAATCTATCAGCACAGGTGCCCCCCCCCCCCCCCCCCAAGGGTGTGTGAGCTCCCCAGTTCTGTTCACACTATACACTAATGGGTGTGTGTGCAAAACTCCTCAAAATTTCATTGTAAACTTTCCCGATGACACCGCCGTTCTTGGCTTACTACACAGAGATCAGAACATCACTTTACCTCTCCTGATGTGATGCTCACCACCTGATGGTGAATGTGAAGAAGACTGAGGACATGATGTTCCATCCAAAGTCAGTTGGTGACCATAGTCCAGTACTCATTCACAAGGTACCCATAAAACAGGTTTCCTCATATAAATATCTTGGTGTTCACACTGACATCTCGCTCACATGGAGTGTGCATGTTGGAAACCTTTGTTCTAAGCTACAACAGAGGATGTATTTTTTGAGAAGGCTTAGACTATATGGTGTAAATAGTAAATCAATGATTCTGTTTTATCAAACGAAATGAAAATGAATCAAAACAAGTAAATGCTTACATTAACTTTTATTTGATTGTTTTTTTTTTCTTTTGGAGCCCCAAACTATTGGTCCACAGACCTGGTGAGGTTTGTTTTGACCATGTGTCCGTCTCTTTGTCCCCTCAGACCGGCCAGGTAGATCTGAGGTTTGGGCACGTTGCTCTCACCGTCTCTCTTGCTTTGACAGGCAGCGTTCTTGGGCAGCCAGGTCTGAGTGATGTTCTCCCGTCTCATGTGGCTCAGATCAGTCTGCACCGAGTGGGTCACTTTGGTCAACAGATCGGCCTGGAATTATGACATTCAAAAACATATTGTATTGTGTGTTGTTTGATGCTACAGAACTTCACAGTGACTACGACTCGTTCACATCTATAATTCTGACTCACCAGTTTGATAGCTTTTCTTCGCAGCTCCCACTCGTTCCACTCGTACGACTTGACGATGTTTGTCTCCACTGGATGGATGTCTGTCTGTGTGCCGCTCTCACACCTGGTGATGGGCTTTACCAAGAAACTCTCTCCTGGTTGCATCTGCAAAACCACAAGGCAGCAACTAAGTTTGGATCAAGCTCCCAGTGAAGAGTCCCTGGGCAGGTAGCAGCCACAATATCAAGACAAGCAGGCAGAGCGGCACATTTTACAAAGGAAGAGTAAACTATATTAGACAAATACGAAGAAGTTAAACACATAATCAAAGTAACACAGTTGAAGCTGCTAAATGCAGGAAGAACAGCTGGTAAAAGAAAAAACTCCCGATGTGTGAATGTGTAAATTAACAGACTTATTAATTTAACGGAACACTCAAAAGTCGGATAAAGTCGTCTAGATATAAATATCTATAAGAAAAGTTATGGAAGGATGGGTTACACCTCATTATGACCATTATTATATAAGGGGCGTGTATGACTATTTAAACCTTCTTTCAGGTGCGTCTCCGTCTCCGGCGGTGTGAAACGGATTCAAGACCAAGTAAAAAAATAAGTATAAAAATATAATTCAAAGCGGTAAACACCCTCAGCATAAATCCAGCTGTCCTTCCTGCATCTGTCAGTTTAAACTGTGTTGTTTTTAGCCTGGATTATGACTTAAACTTCTTCGTATTTGTGTAATATTACCATACGATCTGCGCACTGAGCTCTGATTGGTCAGTAGGAGGTGCTTTTATACGAGTTGATCTCTTATCTGGAACATAACCTGCTCCGGAGCAGGACGGAAAACCCAGGGTTAACCCTGAAGTTACCTCGCTAACGCCTAATCCTGCTTCATAGTACAGGCTTCAGGTGTATTAATAAACTGTATGAATAAATAAATAGAAACAACAAATAAACAAAGTAATACATTTTCAAATCCTACATGTGGTATCTTTAATAGATGTATTCAGAGTGAGTGCTTTCAGCTATCTTCACATATTTATTATTATAGGTGTCCAAACTATGGGAGTTGTGTGGTAAAGACGTGGCTCTGTAACTGATTCCTGTGCAGAAGTGAGATGACTCAACGTGGAAGACGCTGCTAACCTCCGAGTCAGGACTGATGCAGGAAAACTGTTGGTGGAGTTTGAGGAGCTGAATGAGTTCAGGGGAGAGCTTGGCTTTCTCCGCCACCTCTGCAATGAAGTCGCCCGGATTGGAGGCAAACTTTAAGGCAGCTTCTTTGGACCTAAAAACAAAGAGCTTCTCCTGGTGTTTAAGGACTCCAATGTGTGGATTACCTGCAACACAATTGTCAAATATCCCAAACTGAGCAGGTTAGATTAAGGATGCTCATTGTGTGCCTTTAAACAGAATATATATATATTGAGTAAAAGATTGGAAGAAATAAATGGTATTACCATGACATATTCATTTCAAATCTGAAAGGATAACTTAGGTATTTTTCAAGCTGGACTCTATTTTCCCATGTTTTTGTGTCTAAGTGACTGATGGGGACGACAGTTTCTGAAATTGGTTGGTATTGAGGGAGTAATGTAACTGTAATGTGATCATTAAGGTCAACCTGGAACCACCAGTTTACGTCCACTAACAGTTGTTTTTTCCACTGACAGGCTCAGATTGTTATTATAAATGTCTGACAACATTATAGAAAGAACCTACAGAGAAATGAAACCTTTCTCTTGATCCCGTCTGTTTGTTACCGAGCGTCTCGCTGAAGGAGAAGTCTCGTTGTGAAATCTTGCGTCTCGTCCACATTGTAGAAATCCTCTAAACATTCCGCCATGATGTTGTAAATCTTTTAGATAACACTAAGCTTCTCTTTCTGTTCTCCAACACAACAAACTCCTCTCTCCACTCTCACTCACGTTTCCACCGTTGTCTTCTGGCAACAGGTCACATGACACGATGACAAACAGGAAGAGAAAGGTCAGAAAAACCTTTCATTTCTCTGTCGGGTTCTTTCCATAATGTTGTCAGACATTTATTATAACAATCTGAGCCTGTCAGTGGCAGAAACAAGAACTTTTAATAAACTGGTGGTACCAGGTTGTCCTTAATAATCACATTACAGCTTGTTTAGTGTCTGCTGTCTGCAGCGTTCTCCCTCAATACTGGACCAGTTTTAAAAGTGTCGTCCCCATCAGTCACTTAGACACAAAAACATGGGAAAACAGGGTCCAGGTTGAAAAATGAGGAAGTTATCCTTTAAGGCCTCAGTATGCTTCAGACAAAGTGCTTATTGGATCACCTAACAGCTTCTGAAATGCTCTTTCCAACAGCAGAATTGTGCAGAGCTGTGTTTGACAATTATTGTAACATATCGAAACAGACAATCCAACAATCAGACCCACTTTATGCGAGCGTGTGGCGGAGGTGAGCGGAGGTGAGCGGAGGTGAGCGGAGGTGAGAGGAGGTGAGCGGAGGTGAGAGGAGGTGAGCGGAGGTGAGAGGAGGTGAGAGGAGGTGAGCGGAGGTGAGCGGAGGTGAGAGGAGGTGAGAGGAGGTGAGAGGAGGTGAGCGGAGGTGAGAGGAGGTGAGCGGAGGTGTGCGGAGGTGAGAGGAGGTGAGAGGAGGTGAGAGGAGGTGAGCGGAGGTGAGCGGAGGTGAGAGGAGGTGAGAGGAGGTGAGAGGAGGTGAGAGGAGGTGAGCGGAGGTGAGCGGAGGTGAGAGGAGGTGAGAGGAGGTGAGCGGAGGTGAGCGGAGGTGAGCGGAGGTGAGAGGAGGTGAGAGGAGGTGAGCGGAGGTGAGCGGAGGTGAGCGGAGGTGAGAGGAGGTGAGCGGAGGTGAGCGGAGGTGAGCGGAGGTGAGCGGAGGTGAGCGGAGGTGTGCGGAGGTGAGCGGAGGTGAGCGGAGGTGAGCGGAGGTGTGCGGAGGTGAGCGGAGGTGAGCGGAGGTGTGCGGAGGTGAGCGGAGGTGAGCGGAGTGTGCGGAGGTGAGCGGAGGTGAGCGGAGTGTGCGGAGGTGAGCGGAGGTGTGAAAGTAGGTAGGGTTTGAACTCTCCTCTCTCCGTGTACAACCTAATGCAACACCATGGATGCCTTCAAGGAGAGACTCTAAAAGTGTACGCTGTTTTCCAGATCAGTAGGATTCATTGCGTTGCAACTAAGAAGACACACAAAGACTTCAAAGACATAGAGTTCTTGAAGAGAGATTGAGGTTTTGCAGGTCAGGAGAGTCGTTCCCATTCTTTTTAAAATGGGGCCGGAGGGTGTACTCAAATGACCGGGCTCACACATCCTCAGCCTTCCTGGGAAAGCCTACGCCAGGATGCTGGAGAGATGGGGTCATGAGAGTTTACCCATCTAGTCTACATAATAATATATTCGATTTCTATAGCGCTTTTCCGGAGCTCAAAGACGCTTTGTGCTTTGTGTCCCTTGAGCTGTCTTGTGTGGTGGTTTTGGGAGTATGGGGTTCCTAATCTTGTTTGTGGACAGAATCTGAAGGTGCAGCCGATGGAACGGAGAGCGTGGAGCACTCAGGATAAGAATCAGCTCCCAGTCAGAGGCGATCGCACCCTGATGGTGGATTCAGGTTGGAAGTGAGTCACCACAAGTGAAGGAGTTCAAGAATCTTGGAGTCTTGCTCACAAGTGAAGGTATGATGGGCCAGGACATGGACAGACAGATTGGTGCAGCGTCACCAATCTGACAACTGAGCCCTCAATTGACCCGTCTGGGAGCGTTAGCTTAGCAGCCACGCTGCTGCGTGTAGTGTCGCGGACATGCAGCCACTTTCCCAGTAAAAATCCACCACCACCACATCATTTAGTTTAGTTTAGCAGGTTGTCAGCTGTGTGTCTGCCCGGATTAACGATACTCTGTCTGCCCGGATAAACGATACTCTGTCTGCCCGGATTAACGATACTCTGTCTGCCCAGATTAACGATACTCTGTCTGCCCAGATTAACGATACTCTGTCTGCCCGGATTAACGATACTCTGTCTGCCCGGCATAACTTTAGCGATTGTCCGACAAAAAGTGTGTGCGTGTGTTTGTGCTACGTTAGCATCTGTAGCTCTGCTGGTAGCTTCGTGCTCCCCGTATAGTCACACTCATATATACGATCTGTCAGCGCGGGGTCACTTTAGCGAGTGTCCGACAGACAGCGTGAGTGTGAGGTTTGTCGGTGGCGTTATAGCTGTGAACGTAAGTGTTGCAGACAGTGTGTGTACAGTTTATTTGTCGGTGGATAAATGCTACGAGGCTACAACTCCTCCGCTCAAGACCCGAGCCAACTTCCTGTATCTGTAACTCCGGCTCAGACTCTCTTAAGGTAGACTCAACAGGTGGACCAGCTTTTCTCCTTAAACTGACGAGCCGCTCCTCTGAGTTTTTCCTCAGCTTTTTAATTAATTATTAACATTTCTTTTAACCGCTTAACCGATAGCGTTTAACCGGAATTTAGGGGTGAGCAGGGAGCTGAGCCTCAAGGTGAAGTTCAATTTACCACTCAGTCTAAGTCCAGCCCTCACCTATGAACTCTGGGTAATGACCGAAAATCCAAGATGAGTTTTCTTTGCAGTGTGGCTGTGTCAGCCTTAGAGATAAGATGAGGGACGAGTAAAACCACAAGGAGACTCCAGGGTAGACCCAGAAGACGCTGGAAGTATTATATATTTGGCCTAGACCCAGAAAGAGCCAAGAGACAAGGCAGGGGAGACGCACATCTTGGCTTTCTCACTCGGCCCGCCGCCACAACCTGGAACAGATAAGCAACAAGAAAAGGATGTAGATCAGGGAGGCAGTGGGATGCAGCCAGGACGAGGCTATGACTGTTATGTATTTGGAAAAAAAATACATTATTTTTATAATTAGAAAAGGCACTACTTTTTGTTCACTGATACAATGTTCATTATACCTTATTAACAAGTGAAGTAGTGTGTCAGCGGAGGGATACCTGTATGATTGAATTTGCACTTGAACAGTAAAGACACTTAGAATAGATACTCCATGTGACCTAGTTATTTGAAGCATGCTGAGGTCTTTACCCATCCGCCCAACCTTTACGATATCACCTTGGTGTATCATGAGAAAGAGTACCTGGAAGTAGAAGCCCATCACTGTTCACCAGCGTGTAGCCACAGACTCCATTATACTGCAGCGGCAGCTCATTAAAACTGGCTGTAGCTTCAGGCAGGAGCCAATCCTGTGTCTTCATCTCAGCTGGAACAATACGCTCATCTGAACGGCACAATAAAGAAGCTCAGCACTTACGTAAGCTTGGATCAGAGACTTTGTCCAGTTGTAAGACTTGCTGCCGTACCTGAGGACTCGGTCATTCTCTGTTCGTCTGTCTTCACCTCGGACGCCTCCAGCAGGTCGTCCAGATAGGCCTCAGAAAAGATGTTGGCCTGAGAGGCAACAAAGGGCTGCAGATTGTGCATGATGCTGTTGAGGATGTTCAGCAGCTCAGCCTCATCCTGAAGTCCACACCACAGCTTCGACAGGGACTTGAACAGAGGCTGAAAGACAATATGAAGGCTGTAGAAATGACTAATAAAGGATAATATAACAACACATAATAACAGCAGTGACCGAGACACTTACAAAAACCTTTGCAGTCGGTACAGCTGTCTTTGATTGCACAGTTTGTTTCAGCAGCTTCATCTGTGATGAGAGCTCAGTCTGTAGGATTTCAACATGCTTGGCACATAAACATGCATCAGCCTGGTGGTAAAGAGAAAACAACACATTCATCTTTCACCATACGTTTCACTTAGAAACATAAAACATGAATTCACCAGCTTTCTTTCACTTAATAAGCTGCACAAATGGCTGTTCATCATCATATAAATCCTCATTATAATAGTAATAGATGTAAGCTACATTCTACTCTCATCCTGTGTTACCTCACCAGTAACATTTGGAGGAAGACTTCATGCTGCCTTATGTTGTAGAGAGCCTGTTTGAGCAGGACAATGGGCACGTCACATTCTCCAGGCTGACCGTCAGGGTCCGTTAGCTTCTCCAGCACGGCCGTGTATTTCCACGTCAAAGTCTGTGACACACTCAGCTCGTGTTCTATGCTTTCACTGGTGACTGGAAGAGCTTCACTAAGAATTGCGGGCACTGCGGAGAGAATGTAAAAGGAAGTACCATAATTACCAAATGCAGTATTGATCAGAGTGAAGAAGATAACCTCTAATTTAATCTAACATCTTCTACCTGGCACAAAGCTGCACACAGTGCTGTTTCATTTTCACGACCAGCGCCCACGTTGTGCAAATAGCAAATGTACCTGCGCCCATCTGTGCGCCCATGGGCGTGTTGCTCTCAAAATGAGGTGTGGTCAGGCGCATTGTTGGAACATTGCTATCTAGAGGCAGCAGAAAGCGGTTGCACCATTGACCATCAAAAAGCTGGTCTAAATCAGTGGAGCAGTATTTTCCTGCTATTTAAAGGACGTATTATTCAGATAGAAAGATGCACCTACATAGGCAGGTTCACAATGGAACCAATTTATGGTGGAAATGTTTTTATTGATATTAAGGAAAACACAAAATCCTCTGTCTCATACTCTCAGGCCCCCCCACATGTTTTTTCTAACAAAATGTGTCATGATGTGTCCATGAGTAATGTTTTTAAGCTTCATGTGGATGTTGCGAATGCCTCTGTCTACGCTCAGCGCCTCCTCTCCTCATCCCTCTGAGTTTACGAGTGTACAGTAGATGTGGCTATTTCAAAGTTAGCAGACCCTCTTGGAAGCTGCGTAGTGCAGCTTCCGGATTCAGGACCCTCGTCAACAGACAGAGATAAATAGTAAACGGATTGCCCTCCAAATCAGTAAACAAACACAATATGAAACTCATCAATATAAGACAATTCTAGGAATGTACGGAATAGTTGGCAGCTTCGAAGCTTCATCCATAACGTTGCCATTCAAATTCTAAATCAACATTTTTAATGTGCAGGGTTTTTTGCATGTCAATTCATTGTGTTTAAAGGCACGGTCACATATGCACGAAATTAACATTCGCTTCCTGTTCTCTTCCATTCTATGCGAGCAAAGGGGCGGAAAAACATTGGCTTCCAGATGTGTTGCAAATTCTTATCTTCGCATTCGCGTGGAGTTCAACTTTGGTGAACTTTCAGTTTGAATATCGCCTCGGTAAACCCGGTATTTCTGCACAGTTGCAGATAAAGATCAAGCTACACTGATATTATTAGTATTACAATATTTGTAGAATTAGATTCTGCTGACTAGGATTGTTTCCGACTCATGTGGTCCAAACATTTCCATTAACTCCAGACCATTGTAAAGTCCAAAAGTCAATAGTTATTGAAAAGATATAGATGTAATCATTTCCAAAATTCACAACATGTTTTTATCCAATGAAATATTCTGCTTCAATCCCTTTGTTGGCGTTTAGACTTTCAAAAACTACATTTTCAATATCAATGCACCTGTCGCAGGCGCACCTGGCTTTTAAAGGGAATGGGAGATGACACAGATTTGTTTAATTCATGTTACGCCCCAAAAAAACACCTATGATTAATTAAGTGACTAAATACAACCCCTTTGTCCCTTGTGCCGCACTTTGCGTTCAGATTTATGCGCCGTTTAACTAGCAAAAGCGGAGTTGGACACGCCCTAAATGCATTTGCTCTATAGATGGTTTAAACGGGGCCCCTAGTCTGATGATGCAGTTGAAGACACTAAATGAAAAGTTTACACTCTTGGTTGAATAAACATCACACATCTATGGACTGGATTCTAATATTGTAGACAAATGATGAGGTATGAATCTCTTGTTTGAGATATTATAATAATGTATATGTAAGTTCTGTTCCATGTTTTGAAACTTTAAATTTTATGCATCTGTCACTATCTATGATGACATGTTTCAGTACTCTACGTTCCATCCATCCATCATCTGTACCCGCTTAGAATAGTATTTTATAGCAGCCGACATTTGTGATTCAAACTGATACATGGGGGTGGTTTCAAGAAAATCTGACCCTGTGTAATTTCAAAATATTATATCTGCATGTGGCAACTTAGTGATTCTAAAAAACAGAGAGGTAACTGTTTGCACCTCAGACTTGAACCTTGATTCCCAGAAATCCTCTAATGGATGTCAGTGAGCTCTGCTGCTGTGAGATATCTTTATACCTGCTCAGATAGCAGGGCTAACACGTTCCTCCCTCAACCAGCCAGAAGGTGGTATCTTTACAGAAAAACTTGTAGAAGCTTTAATGTTAATATTCTGCAAAGCACCTTATCTGTCAAATCTGCTAATGTGCCATATCCTTAAAGAAAGACACATTACATTGTCTGTATTGTGACATGCTTTTTGTCAGCAGCCTGGTGTAGCGTACTTAGTTCCTGGAGGTCAGTCTCCTCTCCTCCCTCCTTGATGGCTTTGTTGAAGAGTCGGATTCCTGTGACGATCATGGTGAGCTCATTGAGCTGCTGCTCCTTGTCCCTCTTTAAGAGCACCATGAAGGCTCCCAGTTCAGTCTGAGGGAAGACGCTCTGCAGGGCAGCTGGGACAAGAGAGGAGGAGGAGAAATCAAGAGGCAGGATATAGTTCCCTCATAATCATTATCTCTTATTTGGCCCACAAGATTTTTGTGCAAGTTGCTGCATCCAGCAACATTGAGCACCCCATTTATTGTTGCACCAACTAGGATTACTCTTTAAACCCGATTAAATCATGGTTTAACTTTAAATCATGTTGCCAACTTTAAAACTAGCTTGAAATTAAGAAAGATTCAATGAAAACTTTTAGTTTTTATCTAAGTTTTTTTCCCACCAAACTTTAATCAGTTTAAATGTGATTAAAGTTACGCCGCACCGGTATAAAACGCAGGGGCGTTCCATTAACTACAACTTTAAACCAGAGTAAAACTGCTGGAGTTGTGACGTATTTTAAAGAAAAGAGCACACCTGGGGGGTGGATGGTTCAACAAAAAAGCTTTCTCCGTTTCAGCTGTGATTGTGCCGTTCACAAGTCAGCTCATTTTCACTGTAAAAAGTATTCTACGTTCATTCTAAACAAAACATGGTTTTGATCCCGAGGTTTGTGACAAAGCAGCGGTATGTGACGAGTTGGGACGAGAACGTTTTGGAATTTCTCTCAAGAAACCGGTTCAGCAAGGAAATGTTTTGTAGCTGAATAGGAAGATTGGACCAACAGGCTTCTTTTTATTTCACTGTGAAAAAAGTTTTTCCCTCACTGTGCTTTCCATTGTTTTATCTTCTATTATTTGGCCATATTGCACCATTAATTCGGCCAACAAGTTTTAGAGCTTCTCTGCCGAGTCCATCATGAGTAACGCTGGCTAACTAACTGACTTTTTAGCGAGCTAGCTAAACAATGTCACGTTTGTTAAGCCTTAGGAATACAGAGCAGCCTCAAGTTAACTCCCTCTTTTATAACCTACTTACTAGGTCCTGACAGCATGCAAATTCATTTATTTTAATATGGGTAAGCATGCATCTCCATACTGATTAAACTCTATTTAATTTTGGTTTGAACTTAAATTTACTAAACTGAGATTAGTTTTTAATTGTGCAACAGAGCTCCTTAAATTGGATTTACTCATTTTAAAACCTAGTTTTGCTAAACTTGATTAGAACAAATCCTAGATTAAATGAATCCTTGTGGTGCAACCCACCCTTAAAATTTTTCCCCAAAACTGAAAGAAAAGTTGAAGTGAAACCTGTAGCCTTTGCACAGCGATGACATCTGTAGAAGGATGCTGGAGGCAGGGGATTAGGTGACGATGTACGGTACAAAGATCAATTCCTCCCGTGTTTTCACTTGCTGTCAGTGATCTCTCTGCTCACTGCATCAGCCTGGACTCCACCAGGTGGTTTCCCCTCAAGAAATCCCCTGCACAAACCCCAGAACCTGCTTAGTCATATATTCATATTAAAATTTTGATTTTTTTACTTCCTCAAAATGTTATGTGTGAAAATATGCAGTGTTTAAAAAGAAAACTGCAAACTTTGAGCAAATATGATAAAGTTTTTTTATAAAACGGTCACTATATCCTGACAGTAGTGCATGAAAAGGGTAATCTGAAAGAAATCTTGTTTCTGCGTCCCCCTGTGATCCTAACGGATCTGCAAGATTTAGGCCCCCAAAGGAAAAAACCCAATCAGACCCGAGCAGTCTCTCAGAAATTGCTATTTTCCCCTCAGATTTTCTCCCCATCATTTGTAGTTACTGTTTAGTGAAAAATGAGAAAGTTTGTGACCCGGAGATGTTGAAAACAGTCAAGCAAACTCTTTTTTACAGAAAACAGTAACTACAAGATGATTTGAGAACATCTGAGGAGAGAAATGGCTTTTTAGTAACGAATATTGATTATATTTGATCAGGTGCCTAGTTTGACCCTTTTATTGGAGTTCACGAGTTTCGCGAGAGTGTGCTGAGAGACTGATTACCCGTCTTGCACTATGTGGTATAGTAGTGACAGTTTTATAAAAATAACTTTTCATCATATTTGCTCAAAATTACCAAATGCAGTTTAAAATAAAAAAAATTAATTCTAAAACAAAAGCCCGTCAGAGTATGTTTGTTGTGAAAGCCCTTTCAGCAGTAGTCCCTCTACGGGAAAAAGAGCATTGCAATAATAAACAAGACCAAAAGGGGCAGGTTAGTGTCTGTAAATGAGCAAAGTCAAATCTTCGCAATACTCCCTGGTGATAAAAAAATGAATAGCTTACTGAGCTATGGATTTAATGTTGAATGATAAAATCCCGATTTGGTATTATCTGTTAAATACTAAAAAAATATCTTGTCAAGAGTTAAAAAAAATTAAAAAAATTTTCCCTGTAGTTTTTGACATTGCTAGACAGTCCTGTACAGAGTGCAGCATACCCAAAATCAATACGTTTATTGGTAAATGTAGCATCGGATCAAATGTACAGGTATTTGGTATTACTCAGCATTAGGATTAGACTCTCTAAGAGTGGGCACAAGTAGTGTAATTAGTAAAGGGACGGGAATGTAATAAATAAAAAAATTTGATAATCAATCAACTGTTTGTATTTATCAAAAAACTTAAAAATATTGTCTGATTTTAGTTTTACAATGTGAAGGTTTGTGTTTTTTGTGGAATTTACAAATGTATTTTGGGGCCCCATGAATATGTGATTTTCAATTTTCTGACATTTTATAAAAAATTGATTAATAAACAAATAAAACAGATTAATTGAAAATGATCGTTAATAAAAAAAATGATGTTAGTTGACCCCCAGAGTGGCTAATGCCCCAAAAACTAATTCATAATGACAATAATTTAATCAGTTTGGGTTTATGCTAAAGAGAATTTACATATCCTTATTTTAGAAACAAAGGGCATTGTTTTATGTCATGATGTCATAAGTAACACTTACGTCGGGAGGTGTAATTCATATCAAAATACACTTGCATTTTGATGTGTGGGGACGGGCTGCACTTTTTCCCTTAGTTTATCCAAACACAGCTGTAAGACATGTTGCATTAGAAAAAAACAAAATGTGCTTCAGGGGTCAGTATTACACTGTGTGTTAAACCCTTAAGAACATTAAGAACACTAAACCCGCAAATGGAGACGGGTTGTAAAATTATGTTTGGAAATCAAATTTACAGTCAATATTAAAGTTAACTGAATAAATAGAACATGAAGAATTTAAATAATTAAACAATTTAAATTTTTTTGTAGTGTCTTTAAAAGATATTCTGGTGGGGCTTGACCCCATGACCTCAGTATTTCTGATCCGGCTAAGGTCCAACATCCAAGATACAACTACATTTACATAATTACTTTACCCAAAAAATTATGTTAGTAGTAACTTTAAAAATTCATATTTGTAGTCTAGTCAGTCTGACAACATCAAAATGGTTTTTAACATACTTCATGGAGATAGATTACCTAAAAATAATGCAGGAAGAATAAGCGGTTCAAAATATTATTCTAATACCCCTTTTAAGTTTCTGGACGTCTTGTTTTGGGCAGTGTTGATAACATTAAATATTTTCGGGGGCCAGACAAAAGCTTTCACCTGACAAAATTTAAAAAGAACAACTAGATATAGAATTATTAAAGCAGTAGGAAGCTTGGAGTCACCCGAGGGGGCCCGGTCAGAAGGATACAACGTTGAACATTTCATCCCCACAAGTTTAAAAAAGGGTCTAACTTTTAATGTGAAGGAAGTTAAGACTTTATTGTAACCCTTTGAGCAACTGAATGAAGCTGCATTAGCATTAATAACATTTTAGTTACTGTTGGAATGTTAACGTTAGTTCTCCAGTA
>CAKAOJ020003123.1:0-53628 GCA_916701645.2 Sebastolobus alascanus | reverse complement strand
CCTAAAGATATTAAAAAAAAATAAAAAAAAAAAAAAAAAAATAAAAAAAAAATACCACAACATTAAACTAAAAACTAAGAAATGAAACGAAACCATAAAAGATATTAATAAAAAATGAAAAAAAAAAAAAAAAAAAATGACAAAAAAAAATACCACAACATTAAACTAAAAACTAAGAAATGAAACAAACCCCATAAACGATATTAATAAAAAATGAAAAAAAAAAAAAATGAAAAAAAAAAACCACAACATTAAACTAAAAACTAAGAAATGAAACGAAACCATAAACGATATTAATAAAAAATGACTACAAAATACCACAACATTAAACTAAAAACTAAGAAATGAGAACGAAACCATAAACGATATTAAAAAAAAAATGAAAAAAAAAAAAAAATGAAAAAAAAAAACCCACAACATTAAACTAAAAACTAAGAAATGAAACGAAACCATAAACGATATTAATAAAAAATGACAAAAAAAAAAAAAAAAAATGACAAAAAAAATACCACAACATTAAACAAAAACTAAGAAATGAGAACGAAACCATAAACGATTTTAAAAATAAAAAATAAAAATACAAAATACCACAACATTAAACTAAAAACTAAGAAATGAGAACGAAACCAAAAAAAACACATAAATAAATACAAAAAAAAAAAAAAAAAATGACAAAAAAAATACCACAACATTAAACTTAAAACTAAGAATTGAGAACGAAACCATAAATGATATTAATAAAAAATGACAAAAAAAAAAAAAGAAAAAAATACTAAAAAAATACCACAAACATTAAACTAAAAACTAAGAAATGATAACTAAAACATAAACGATATTAATAAAAAATTTAAAAAAAAAAAATGAAAAAATGACAAAAATAAAATACCACAACATTAAACTAAAAACTAAGAAATGAGAACGAAACCATAAACGATATTAATAAAAAATGACAAAAAAAAAAAAAAAAAAAAATACCACAACATTAAACTAAAACTAAGAAATGAGAACGAAACCATAAACGATATTAATAAAAAATGACAAAAAAATAACTGAAAAAATACCACAACATTAAACTAATAACTAAGAAATGAGAACGAAACCATAAACGATCTTATAAAAAATGAAAAAAAAAAAAAAAAAAATGAAAAAAAAATACCACAACATTAAACTAAAAACTAAGAAATGAGAACGAAACCATAAACGATATTAATAAAAAATGACAAAAAAAAAAAAAAAAAAAAAAAACTATCCACAACATTAAACAAAAAACTAAGAAATGAGGAACGAAACCATAAACATATTAATGAAAAAGAAAATGACTACAAAATACCACAACATTAAACTAAAAACTAAGAAATGAGAACGAACCCATAAACGATATTAATAAAAAATGACAAAAAAAAAAATGAAAAAAAAATACCACAACATTAAACTAAAAACTAAGAAATGAGAACGAAACCATAAACGATATTAATAAAAAATGACAAAAAAAAGAAAAGAAAAAAATGACAAAAAAAAATACCACATTATTAAACTAAAAACTAAGAATTGAGAACGAAACCATAAACGATATTAATAAAAAATGACAAAAAAAATAAATAAAAAATACCACAACATTAAACTAAAAACTAAGAAATGAGAACGAAACCATGAACGATATTAATAAAAAATTAAAAAAAAAAAAAAATGAAAAAAAATACCACAACATTAAACTTAAAACTAAGAAATGAAAACGAAACCATAAACGATATTAATAAAAAATGACAAAAAGAAAAAAATGACAAAAAAAAATACCACAACATTAAACTAAAAACTAAGAAATGAGAACGAAACAATAAACGATATTAATAAAAAATGACAAAAAAGAAAAAGAAAAAAATGACAAAAAAAAATACCACAACATTAAACTAAACTAAAAATAAAAAAAAACCCAAAACATAAAAAAAAAATAAAAAAAAAAAAAAAAAAAAAAAAAAAAAAAAAAAAAAAAAAAAAAAAAATTTTTTAAAAAAAAAAAAAAAAAACCGTTTATACCGGTCTGAACTGGTTTAATCCGGTTAATACTGGTCTGAACTGGTTTAAACCGTTTATTCTGGTTTATACTGGTTTAAACCGGTTGTACCGTTTATACTGGGTATACTGGTTTATACTGGTTTAAACCGGTTTATACCGGTCTGAACTGGTTTAAACCGTTTTATACTGGTTTTAACCGTTTATATACCGGTTTATTCCGGTTTATACTAGTTTAAACCTGTTTATACAGGTCTGAACTGGTTTAAACCGGTTTATTCTGGTTTCTACTGGTTTAAAACCGGTTTGTACCGGTTTATACTGGTTTATACTGGTTTATACTGGGGAGGCCTCCAACAGACGATTTATACCGTTTACACTGGTTTAAACCGGTTTATACTGGTCTGAACTGGTTTAAAACCGGTTTATACCGGTTTAAACCGGTTATAAATACCGGTTTATTCCGGTTTATACTAGTTTAAACCTGTTTAAACCTGTTTATACAGGTCTGAACTGGTTTAAACCGGTTTATACTGGTTTAAACCGGTTTTTACTGGTTTATACTGGTTTACACTGGTTTATACCGGTTTACACTGGTTTAAACCGGTTTATACCGGTCTGAACTGGTTTGAACCGGTTTATACCGGTTTATACTGGTTTAGACTGGTTTACATGGGTTTAAACCGCTTTATAATGGTTTAAACCGGTTTATACCGGTCTGAACTGGTTTAAACCGGTTTATACCGGTTTATACCGGTTTATACTGGTTTAAACCGGTTTATACCGGTCTGAACTGGTTTAAACCGGTATATACTGGTTTATACTGGGGAGTCCTCCAACATACGGTTTATACCGGTTTATACTGGTTTAAACCGGTTTATACCGGTCTGAACTGGTTTAATCCGGTTTATACTGGTCTGAACTGGTTTAAACCGGTTTATTCTGGTTTATACTGGGTATACTGGTTTATACTGGTTTAAACCGGTTTATACCGGTCTGAACTGGTTTAAACCGTTTTATACTGGTTTAAACCGGTTTATACCGGTTTATTCCGGTTTATACTAGTTTAAACCTGTTTATACAGGTCTGAACTGGTTTAAACCGGTTTATTCTGGTTTCTACTGGTTTAAACCGGTTTGTACCGGTTTATACTGGTTTATACTGGTTTATACTGGGGAGGCCTCCAACAGACGATTTATACCGGTTTACACTGGTTTAAACCGGTTTATACTGGTTTATACTTGGGGAGTCCTCCAACATACGGTATATACCGGTTTATACTGTTTTAAACCGGTTAAATAACGGTTTATACTGGGGAGTCCTCCAACAGACGGTTTATACCGGTTTATACTGGTTTAAACCGGTTTATACTGGTTTATACTGGGGAGGCCTCCAACAGACGATTTATACCGGTTTACACTAGTTTAAACCGGTTTATACTGGTTTATACTGGGGAGTCCTCCAACATACGGTTTATACCGGTTTATACTGGTTTAAACCGGTTTATACCGGTCTGAACTGCTTTAAACCGGTTTATACGAAACACTTATACTGGTTTAGACTGGTTTACACTGGTTTATACCGGCTTACACTGGTTTAAACCGGTTCATACCGGTCTGAACTGGTTTAAACCGGTTTATACCGGTTTATACTGGTTTAGACTGGTTTACATGGGTTTAAACAGCTTTATACTGGTTTAAACCGGTTTGTACTAAGTTATACCGGTTTATACTGGTTTATACCGGTTTATACTGGTTTAAACTGGTTTAAACCGGTTTATTCTGGTTTATACTGGTTTAAACCGGTTTGTACCGGTTTATACTGGGTATACTGGTTTATACTGGTTTAAACCGGTTTATACCGGTCTGAACTGGTTTAAACCGTTTTATACTGGTTTAAACCGGTTTATACCGGTTTATTCCGGTTTATACTAGTTTAAACCTGTTTATACAGGTCTGAACTGGTTTAAACCGGTTTATTCTGGTTTCTACTGGTTTAAACCAGTTTGTACCGGTTTATACTGGTTTATACTGGTTTATACTGGGGAGGCCTCCAACAGACGATTTATACCGGTTTACACTGGTTTAAACCGGTTTATACTGGTTTATACTTGGGGAGTCCTCCAACATACGGTATATACCGGTTTATACTGGTTTAAACCGGTTAAATAACGGTTTATACTGGGGAGTCCTCCAACAGACGGTTTATACCGGTTTATACTGGTTTAAACCGGTTTATACTGGTTTATACTGGGGAGGCCTCCAACAGACGATTTATACCGGTTTACACTAGTTTAAACCGGTTTATACTGGTTTATACTGGGGAGTCCTCCAACATACGGTTTATACCGGTTTATACTGGTTTAAACCGGTTTATACCGGTCTGAACTGCTTTAAACCGGTTTATACGAAACACTTATACTGGTTTAGACCGGCTTACACTGGTTTAAACCGGTTCATACCGGTCTGAACTGGTTTAAACCGGTTTATACCGGTTTATACTGGTTTAGACTGGTTTACATGGGTTTAAACAGCTTTATACTGGTTTAAACCGGTTTGTACTAAGTTATACCGGTTTATACCGGTTTATACTGGTTTAAACTGGTTTACACTGGTTTAAACCGCTTTATACTGGTTTAAACCGGTTTGTTCTGGTTTATACTGGTTTACACTGGTTTATACCGGTTTACACTGGTTTAAACCGGTTCATACCGGTCTGAACTGGTTTAAACCAGTTTATACCGGTTTATACTGGTTTAGACTGGTTTACATGGGTTTAAACCGCTTTATACTGGTTTAAACCGGTTTGTACTAGGTTATACCGGTTTATACTGGTTTAAACGGGTTTGTACTGGTTTATACCGGTTTATAATGGTTTATACTGGTTTATACTGGTTTACACTGGTTTAAACCGGTTTATACTGGTTTAAACCGGTTTGTACTGGTTTATACTTGGGAGTCCTTCAACAGACGGTTTATATTGGTTTATACTGTTTTAAACCGATTTATACCGGTCTGAACTGGTTTAAACCGGTTTATACTGGTCTGAACTGGTTTAAACCGGTTTATACTGGTCTGAACTGGTTTAAACCGGTTTATTCTGGTTTATACTGGTTTAAACCGGTTTATACCGGTCTGAACTGGTTTAATCCGGTTTATACTGGTCTGAACTGGTTTAAACCGGTTTATTCTGGTTTATACTGGTTTAAACCGGTTTGTACCGGTTTATACTGGGTATACTGGTTTATACTGGTTTAAACCGGTTTATACCGGTCTGAACTGGTTTAAACCGTTTTTTAACGGTTTAAACCAGTTTATACCGGTTTATACTGGGGATTCCTCCAACAGACTGTTTATACCGGTTTATACTGGTTTAAACCGGTTTATACTGGTTTATACTGGTTTAAACTTGTTTATACCGGTTTATACTGGTTTAAACTCAGACTCAGCTGCCATTGTAAAATCTTTTGAAAGAAGCCAAGTTCTGGTCACATGACCGAAGCACAGCCAATAGGAACGCTCTCTCTCTGAAATGACCTGTGACCTCTGACTTTTGCCGTAAAAGTAGGTTGTTTTGTTTGATTTGTTTGCCATGCGGCTTTGATTACGCACGGGACGGCTGATTGCAGCCTGGTGTGCGTTTGTTCCCACTGAGTTGGGCTTTGTTTGGCATGCGCAAAAGCGCATGATTTGTGAGAGAAACACCGTGTGTTTGTACTAAAAACTGTGGATGCGTGTGTTCTTAATTTTTTCTGTGTGAGGCAGCCGTGTGTTGGTACAAAGAGAGGGTAAGTGTTGCCGCCCGTTACGCTATGTTTGGAGATTCCCCGGTAGGCTTAAGTGGCATTTCTCCTTTGGGTTGCGTCTTCTCTTTCTGTTAATATTGTGGCAGCGTGGTTAGTGTTAACTGCTTTCGGGTGGTTTTCTCCTGAGCACTCCGTGTGATTTGTCGTTTTGTCTGCTCGCAGGTCGCTCTGCATACACGCTTGTATATAGTGCGTAAATACCCACCACAAGCCGCATGAAGGCTAGGGGTGAGTGTTAGCAAGATTTGTTTAGGCAGTCAGGGGGAAAACCGGTTTATACTGGTTTATACTGGGGAGTCCTCCAACAGACGGTTTATACTGGTTTAAACCGGTTTATACCGGTCTGAACTGGTTTATTATGGTTTATACTGGTTTATACCGGTTTATACTAGTTTAAACCTGTTTAAACCGGTTTCTACCGGTTTATACTGGTTTAGACTGGTTTACATGGGTTTAAACCGCTTTATACTGGTTTAAACCGGTTTACACCGGTCTGAACTGCTTTAAACCGGTTTATACGAAACACTTATACTGGTTTAGACTGGTTTACACTGGTTTATACCGGCTTACACTGGTTTAAACCGGTTCATACCGGTCTGAACTGGTTTAAACCGGTTTATACCGGTTTATACTGGTTTAGACTGGTTTACATGGGTTTAAACAGCTTTATACTGGTTTAAACCGGTTTGTACTAAGTTATACCGGTTTATACCGGTTTATACTGGTTTAAACTGGTTTACACTGGTTTAAACCGCTTTATACTGGTTTAAACCGGTTTGTTCTGGTTTATACTGGTTTACACTGGTTTATACCGGTTTACACTGGTTTAAACCGGTTCATACCGGTCTGAACTGGTTTAAACCGGTTTATACCGGTTTATACTGGTTTAGACTGGTTTACATGGGTTTAAACCGCTTTATACTGGTTTAAACCGGTTTGTACTAGGTTATACCGGTTTATACTGGTTTAAACCGGTTTATAACGGTCTGAACCGGTTTATACTGGTTTAAACCGGTTTGTACCGGTCTGAACTGGTTTAGACCGGTTTATACTGGTCTGAACTGGTTTAAACCGGTATATACTGGTTTATACCGGTTTAAACGGGTTTGTACTGGTTTATACCGGTTTATAATGGTTTATACTGGTTTATACTGGTTTACACTGGTTTAAACCGGTTTATACTGGTTTAAACCGGTTTGTACTGGTTTATACTTGGGAGTCCTTCAACAGACGGTTTATATTGGTTTATACTGTTTTAAACCGATTTATACCGGTCTGAACTGGTTTAAACCGGTTTATACTGGTCTGAACTGGTTTAAACCGGTTTATACTGGTCTGAACTGGTTTAAACCGGTTTATACCGGTTTATTCCGGTTTATACTAGTTTAAACCTGTTTAAACCTGTTTATACAGGTCTGAACTGGTTTAAACCGGTTTATACTGGTTTAAACCGGTTTTTACTGGTTTATACTGGTTTACACTGGTTTATACCGGTTTACACTGGTTTAAACCGGTTTATACCGGTCTGAACTGGTTTATACCGGTTTATACTGGTTTAGACTGGTTTACATGGGTTTAAACCACTTTATAATGGTTTAAACCGGTTTATACCGGTCTGAACTGGTTTAAACCGGTTTATACCGGTTTATACTGGTTTAAACCGGTTTATACCGGTCTGAACTGGTTTAAACTGGTATATACTGGTTTATACTGGGGAGTCCTCCAACATACGGTTTATACCGGTTTATACTGGTTTAAACCGGTTTATACCGGTCTGAACTGGTTTAATCCGGTTTATACTGGTCTGAACTGGTTTAAACCGGTTTATTCTGGTTTATACTGGTTTAAACCGGTTTGTACCGGTTTATACTGGGTATACTGGTTTATACTGGTTTAAACCGGTTTATACCGGTCTGAACTGGTTTAAACCGTTTTATACTAGTTTAAACCGGTTTATACCGGTTTATTCCGGTTTATACTAGTTTAAACCTGTTTATACAGGTCTGAACTGGTTTAAACCGGTTTATTCTGGTTTCTACTGGTTTAAACCGGTTTGTACCGGTTTATACTGGTTTATACTGGTTTATACTGGGGAGGCCTCCAACAGACGATTTATACCGGTTTACACTGGTTTAAACCGGTTTATACTGGTTTATACTTGGGGAGTCCTCCAACATACGGTATATACCGGTTTATACTGGTTTAAACCGGTTAAATAACGGTTTATACTGGGGAGTCCTCCAACAGACGGTTTATACCGGTTTATACTGGTTTAAACCGGTTTATACTGGTTTATACTGGGGAGGCCTCCAACAGACGATTTATACCGGTTTACACTGGTTTAAACCGGTTTATACTGGTTTAAACCGGTTTGTACTAGGCTATACCGCTTTATACTGGTTTAAACCGGTTTGTACTAGGCTATACCGGTTTATACTGGTTTAAACCGGTTTATACCGGTCTGAACTGGTTTAAACCGGTTTATACTGGTCTGAACTGGTTTAAACCGCTTTATACTGGTTTAAACCGGTTTGTAGTAGGCTATACTGCTTTATACTGGTTTAAACCGGTTTGTACTAGGCTATACCGGTTTATACTGGTTTAAACCGGTTTATACCGGTTTATACTGGTTTAGACTGGTTTATACTGGTTTACACTGGTTTATACCGGTTTACACTCGTTTAAACCGGTTCATACCGGTCTGAACTGGTTTAAACCGGTTTATACCGGTTTATACCGGGTTATACTGGTTTAGACTGGTTTACACTGGTTTAAACCGCTTTATACTGGTTTAAACCGGTTTATACCGGTCTGAACTGGTTTAAACCGGTATATACTGGTTTATAACGGTTTAAACGGGTTTGTACTGGTTTATACCGGTTTATAATGGTTTATACTGGTTTATACTGGTTTACACTGGTTTATACCGGTTTACACTCGTTTAAACCGGTTCATACCGGTCTGAACTGGTTTAAACCGGTTTATACCGGTTTATACCGGGTTATACTGGTTTAGACTGGTTTACACTGGTTTAAACCGCTTTATACTGGTTTAAACCGGTTTGTTCTGGTTTATACTGGTTTACACTGGTTTATACCGGTTTAAACCGGTTCATACCGGTCTGAACTGGTTTAAACCGGTTTATACCGGTTTATACTGGTTTAGACTGGTTTACATGGGTTTAAACCGCTTTATACTGGTTTAAACCGGTTTGTACTAGGTTATACCGGTTTATACTGGTTTAATCCGGTTTATACCGGTCTGAACTGGTTTAAACCGGTTTATACTGGTCTGAACTGGTTTAAACCGGTTTATACTGGTTTAAACCAGTTTATACCGGTTTATTCCGGTTTATACTAGTTTAAACCTGTTTAAACCTGTTTATACAGGTCTGAACTGGTTTAAACCGGTTTATACTGGTTTAAACCGGTTTTTACTGGTTTATACCGGTTTACACTGGTTTAAACCGGTTTATACCGGTCTGAACTGGTTTGAACCAGTTTATATCGGTTTATACTGGTTTAGACTGGTTTACATGGGTTTAAACCGCTTTATAATGGTTTAAACCGGTTTATACCGGTCTGAACTGGTTTAAACCGGTATATACTGGTTTATACAAGTTTAAACGGGTTTGTACTGGTTTATACCGGTTTATAATGGTTTATACTGGTTTATACTGGTTTACACTGGTTTAAACCGCTTTATACTGGTTTAAACCGATTTGTACTGGTTTATACTTGGGAGTCCTTCAACAGACGGTTTATATTGGTTTATACTGGTTTAAACCGATTTATACCGGTCTGAACTGGTTTAAACCGGTTTATACTGGTCTGAACTTGTTTAAACCGGTTTATACTGGTTTAAACCGGTTTATACCGGTTTATTCCGGTTTATACTAGTTTAAACCTGTTTAAACCTGTTTATACAGGTCTGAACTGGTTTAAACCGGTTTATTCTGGTTTCTACTGGTTTAAACCGGTTTATACCGGTTTATAGTGGTTTATACTGGTTTATACTTGGGGAGTCCTCCAACATACGGTTTATACCGGTTTATACTGGTTTAAACCGGTTTATACCGGTCTGAACTGGTTTAATCCGGTTTATACTGGTCTGAACTGGTTTAAACCGGTTTATTCTGGTTTATACTGGTTTAAACCGGTTTGTACCGGTTTATACTGGGTATACTGGTTTATACTGGTTTAAACCGGTTTATACCGGTCTGAACTGGTTTAAACCGTTTTATACTGGTTTAAATCGGTTTATACCGGTTTTATTCCGGTTTATACTAGTTTAAACCTGTTTATACAGGTCTGAACTGGTTTAAACCGGTTTATTCTGGTTTCTACTGGTTTAAACCGGTTTGTACCGGTTTATACTGGTTTATACTGGTTTATACTGGGGAGGCCTCCAACAGACGATTTATACCGGTTTACACTGGTTTAAACCGGTTTATACTGGTTTATACTTGGGGAGTCCTCCAACATACGGTATATACCGGTTTATACTGGTTTAAACCGGTTAAATAACGGTTTATACTGGGGAGTCCTCCAACAGACGGTTTATACCGGTTTATACTGGTTTAAACCGGTTTATACTGGTTTATACTGGGGAGGCCTCCAACAGACGATTTATACCGGTTTACACTGGTTTAAACCGGTTTATACTGGTTTAAACCGGTTTGTACTAGGCTATACCGCTTTATACTGGTTTAAACCGGTTTGTACTAGGCTATACCGGTTTATACTGGTTTAAACCGGTTTATACCGGTCTGAACTGGTTTAAACCGGTTTATACTGGTCTGAACTGGTTTAAACCGCTTTATACTGGTTTAAACCGGTTTGTACTAGGCTATACCGCTTTATACTGGTTTAAACCGGTTTGTACTAGGCTATACCGGTTTATACTGGTTTAAACCGGTTTATACCGGTCTGAACTGGTTTAAACCGGTTTATACTGGTCTGAACTGGTTTAAACCGGTATGTACTGGTTTATACCGGTTTAAACGGGTTTGTACTGGTTTATACCGGTTTATAATGGTTTATACTGGTTTATACTGGTTTACACTGGTTTATACCGGTTTACACTCGTTTAAACCGGTTCATACCGGTCTGAACTGGTTTAAACCGGTTTATACCGGTTTATACCGGGTTATACTGGTTTAGACTGGTTTACACTGGTTTAAACCGCTTTATACTGGTTTAAACCGGTTTGTTCTGGTTTATACTGGTTTACATTGGTTTATACCGGTTTACACTGGTTTAAACCGGTTCATACCGGTCTGAACTGGTTTAAACCGGTTTATACCGGTTTATACTGGTTTAGACTGGTTTACATGGGTTTAAACCGCTTTATACTGGTTTAAACCGGTTTGTACTAGGTTATACCGGTTTATACTGGTTTAATCCGGTTTATACCGGTCTGAACTGGTTTAAACCGGTTTATACTGGTCTGAACTGGTTTAAACCGGTATGTACTGGTTTTCTACCGGTTTAAACGGGTTTGTACTGGTTTATACCGGTTTATAATGGTTTATACTGGTTTATACTGGTTTACACTGGTTTAAACCGCTTTATACTGGTTTAAACCGGTTTGTACTGGTTTATACTTGGGAGTCCTTCAACAGACGGTTTATAATGGTTTATACTGGTTTAAACCGGTTTATACCGGTCTGAACTGGTTTAAACCGGTTTATACTGGTCTGAACTGGTTTAAACCGGTTTATACTGGTTTAAACCAGTTTATACCGGTTTATTCCAGTTTAAACTAGTTTAAACCTGTTTAAACCTGTTTATACAGGTCTGAACTGGTTTAAACCGGTTTATACTGGTTTAAACCGGTTTTTACTGGTTTATACCGGTTTATACTGGTTTAGACTGGTTTACATGGGTTTAAACCGCTTTATAATGGTTTAAACCGGTTTATACCGGTCTGAACTGGTTTAAACCGGTATATACTGGTTTATACCAGTTTAAACGGGTTTGTACTGGTTTATACCGGTTTATAATGGTTTATACTGGTTTATACTGGTTTACACTGGTTTAAACCGCTTTATACTGGTTTAAACTGATTTGTACTGGTTTATACTTGGGAGTCCTTCAACAGACGGTTTATATTGGTTTATACTGGTTTAAACCGATTTATACCGGTCTGAACTGGTTTAAACCGGTTTATACTGGTCTGAACTTGTTTAAACCGGTTTATACTGGTTTAAACCGGTTTATACCGGTTTATTCCGGTTTATACTAGTTTAAACCTGTTTAAACCTGTTTATACCGGTCTGAACTGGTTTAATCCGGTTTATACTGGTCTGAACTGGTTTAAACCGGTTTATTCTGGTTTATACTGGTTTAAACCGGTTTGTACCGGTTTATACTGGGTATACTGGTTTATACTGGTTTAAACCGGTTTATACCGGTCTGAACTGGTTTAAACCGTTTTATACTAGTTTAAACCGGTTTATACCGGTTTATTCCGGTTTATACTAGTTTAAACCTGTTTATACAGGTCTGAACTGGTTTAAACCGGTTTATTCTGGTTTCTACTGGTTTAAACCGGTTTGTACCGGTTTATACTGGTTTATACTGGTTTATACTGGGGAGGCCTCCAACAGACGATTTATACCGGTTTACACTGGTTTAAACCGGTTTATACTGGTTTATACTTGGGGAGTCCTCCAACATACGGTATATACCGGTTTATACTGGTTTAAACCGGTTAAATAACGGTTTATACTGGGGAGTCCTCCAACAGACGGTTTATACCGGTTTATACTGGTTTAAACCGGTTTATACTGGTTTATACTGGGGAGGCCTCCAACAGACGATTTATACCGGTTTACACTGGTTTAAACCGGTTTATACTGGTTTAAACCGGTTTGTACTAGGCTACACCGCTTTATACTGGTTTAAACCGGTTTGTACTAGGCTATACCGGTTTATACTGGTTTAAACCGGTTTATACCGGTCTGAACTGGTTTAAACCGGTTTATACTGGTCTGAACTGGTTTAAACCGCTTTATACTGGTTTAAACCGGTTTGTACTAGGCTATACTGCTTTATACTGGTTTAAACCGGTTTGTACTAGGCTATACCGGTTTATACTGGTTTAAACCGGTTTATACCGGTTTATACTGGTTTAGACTGGTTTATACTGGTTTACACTGGTTTATACCGGTTTACACTCGTTTAAACCGGTTCATACCGGTCTGAACTGGTTTAAACCGGTTTATACCGGTTTATACCGGGTTATACTGGTTTAGACTGGTTTACACTGGTTTAAACCGCTTTATACTGGTTTAAACCGGTTTATACCGGTTTGAACTGGTTTAAACCGGTATATACTGGTTTATAACGGTTTAAACGGGTTTGTACTGGTTTATACCGGTTTATAATGGTTTATACTGGTTTATACTGGTTTACACTGGTTTATACCGGTTTACACTCGTTTAAACCGGTTCATACCGGTCTGAACTGGTTTAAACCGGTTTATACCGGTTTATACCGGGTTATACTGGTTTAGACTGGTTTACACTGGTTTAAACCGCTTTATACTGGTTTAAACCGGTTTGTTCTGGTTTATACTGGTTTACACTGGTTTATACCGGTTTAAACCGGTTCATACCGGTCTGAACTGGTTTAAACCGGTTTATACCGGTTTATACTGGTTTAGACTGGTTTACATGGGTTTAAACCGCTTTATACTGGTTTAAACCGGTTTGTACTAGGTTATACCGGTTTATACTGGTATAATCCGGTTTATACCGGTCTGAACTGGTTTAAACCGGTTTATACTGGTCTGAACTGGTTTAAACCGGTTTATACTGGTTTAAACCAGTTTATACCGGTTTATTCCGGTTTATACTAGTTTAAACCTGTTTAAACCTGTTTATACAGGTCTGAACTGGTTTAAACCGGTTTATACTGGTTTAAACCGGTTTTTACTGGTTTATACCGGTTTACACTGGTTTAAACCGGTTTATACCGGTCTGAACTGGTTTGAACCAGTTTATACCGGTTTATACTGGTTTAGACTGGTTTACATGGGTTTAAACCGCTTTATAATGGTTTAAACCGGTTTATACCGGTCTGAACTGGTTTAAACCGGTATATACTGGTTTATACAAGTTTAAACGGGTTTGTACTGGTTTATACCGGTTTATAATGGTTTATACTGGTTTATACTGGTTTACACTGGTTTAAACCGCTTTATACTGGTTTAAACCGATTTGTACTGGTTTATACTTGGGAGTCCTTCAACAGACGGTTTATATTGGTTTATACTGGTTTAAACCGATTTATACCGGTCTGAACTGGTTTAAACCGGTTTATACTGGTCTGAACTTGTTTAAACCGGTTTATACTGGTTTAAACCGGTTTATACCGGTTTATTCCGGTTTATACTAGTTTAAACCTGTTTAAACCTGTTTATACAGGTCTGAACTGCTTTAAACCGGTTTATTCTGGTTTCTACTGGTTTAAAGCGGTTTATACCGGTTTATAGTGGTTTATACTGGTTTATACTTGGGGAGTCCTCCAACATACGGTTTATACCGGTTTATACTGGTTTAAACCGGTTTATACCGGTCTGAACTGGTTTAATCCGGTTTATACTGGTCTGAACTGGTTTAAACCGGTTTATTCTGGTTTATACTGGTTTAAACCGGTTTGTACCGGTTTATACTGGGTATACTGGTTTATACTGGTTTAAACCGGTTTATACCGGTCTGAACTGGTTTAAACCGTTTTATACTGGTTTAAATCGGTTTATACCGGTTTATTCCGGTTTATACTAGTTTAAACCTGTTTATACAGGTCTGAACTGGTTTAAACCGGTTTATTCTGGTTTCTACTGGTTTAAACCGGTTTGTACCGGTTTATACTGGTTTATACTGGTTTATACTGGGGAGGCCTCCAACAGACGATTTATACCGGTTTACACTGGTTTAAACCGGTTTATACTGGTTTATACTTGGGGAGTCCTCCAACATACGGTATATACCGGTTTATACTGGTTTAAACCGGTTAAATAACGGTTTATACTGGGGAGTCCTCCAACAGACGGTTTATACCGGTTTATACTGGTTTAAACCGGTTTATACTGGTTTATACTGGGGAGGCCTCCAACAGACGATTTATACCGGTTTACACTGGTTTAAACCGGTTTATACTGGTTTAAACCGGTTTGTACTAGGCTATACCGCTTTATACTGGTTTAAACCGGTTTGTACTAGGCTATACCGGTTTATACTGGTTTAAACCGGTTTATACCGGTCTGAACTGGTTTAAACCGGTTTATACTGGTCTGAACTGGTTTAAACCGCTTTATACTGGTTTAAACCGGTTTGTACTAGGCTATACCGCTTTATACTGGTTTAAACCGGTTTGTACTAGGCTATACCGGTTTATACTGGTTTAAACCGGTTTATACCGGTCTGAACTGGTTTAAACCGGTTTATACTGGTCTGAACTGGTTTAAACCGGTATGTACTGGTTTATACCGGTTTAAACGGGTTTGTACTGGTTTATACCGGTTTATAATGGTTTATACTGGTTTATACTGGTTTACACTGGTTTATACCGGTTTACACTCGTTTAAACCGGTTCATACCGGTCTGAACTGGTTTAAACCGGTTTATACCGGTTTATACCGGGTTATACTGGTTTAGACTGGTTTACACTGGTTTAAACCGCTTTATACTGGTTTAAACCGGTTTGTTCTGGTTTATACTGGTTTACATTGGTTTATACCGGTTTACACTGGTTTAAACCGGTTCATACCGGTCTGAACTGGTTTAAACCGGTTTATACCGGTTTATACTGGTTTAGACTGGTTTACATGGGTTTAAACCGCTTTATACTGGTTTAAACCGGTTTGTACTAGGTTATACCGGTTTATACTGGTTTAAACCGGTTTATACCGGTCTGAACTGGTTTAAACCGGTTTATACTGGTCTGAACTGGTTTAAACCGCTTTATACTGGTTTAAACCGGTTTGTACTAGGCTATACTGCTTTATACTGGTTTAAACCGGTTTGTACTAGGCTATACCGGTTTATACTGGTTTAAACCGGTTTATACCGGTTTATACTGGTTTAGACTGGTTTATACTGGTTTACACTGGTTTATACCGGTTTACACTCGTTTAAACCGGTTCATACCGGTCTGAACTGGTTTAAACCGGTTTATACCGGTTTATACCGGGTTATACTGGTTTAGACTGGTTTACACTGGTTTAAACCGCTTTATACTGGTTTAAACCGGTTTATACCGGTTTGAACTGGTTTAAACCGGTATATACTGGTTTATAACGGTTTAAACGGGTTTGTACTGGTTTATACCGGTTTATAATGGTTTATACTGGTTTATACTGGTTTACACTGGTTTATACCGGTTTACACTCGTTTAAACCGGTTCATACCGGTCTGAACTGGTTTAAACCGGTTTATACCGGTTTATACCGGGTTATACTGGTTTAGACTGGTTTACACTGGTTTAAACCGCTTTATACTGGTTTAAACCGGTTTGTTCTGGTTTATACTGGTTTACACTGGTTTATACCGGTTTAAACCGGTTCATACCGGTCTGAACTGGTTTAAACCGGTTTATACCGGTTTATACTGGTTTAGACTGGTTTACATGGGTTTAAACCGCTTTATACTGGTTTAAACCGGTTTGTACTAGGTTATACCGGTTTATACTGGTATAATCCGGTTTATACCGGTCTGAACTGGTTTAAACCGGTTTATACTGGTCTGAACTGGTTTAAACCGGTTTATACTGGTTTAAACCAGTTTATACCGGTTTATTCCGGTTTATACTAGTTTAAACCTGTTTAAACCTGTTTATACAGGTCTGAACTGGTTTAAACCGGTTTATACTGGTTTAAACCGGTTTTTACTGGTTTATACCGGTTTACACTGGTTTAAACCGGTTTATACCGGTCTGAACTGGTTTGAACCAGTTTATACCGGTTTATACTGGTTTAGACTGGTTTACATGGGTTTAAACCGCTTTATAATGGTTTAAACCGGTTTATACCGGTCTGAACTGGTTTAAACCGGTATATACTGGTTTATACAAGTTTAAACGGGTTTGTACTGGTTTATACCGGTTTATAATGGTTTATACTGGTTTATACTGGTTTACACTGGTTTAAACCGCTTTATACTGGTTTAAACCGATTTGTACTGGTTTATACTTGGGAGTCCTTCAACAGACGGTTTATATTGGTTTATACTGGTTTAAACCGATTTATACCGGTCTGAACTGGTTTAAACCGGTTTATACTGGTCTGAACTTGTTTAAACCGGTTTATACTGGTTTAAACCGGTTTATACCGGTTTATTCCGGTTTATACTAGTTTAAACCTGTTTAAACCTGTTTATACAGGTCTGAACTGGTTTAAACCGGTTTATTCTGGTTTCTACTGGTTTAAACCGGTTTATACCGGTTTATAGTGGTTTATACTGGTTTATACTTGGGGAGTCCTCCAACATACGGTTTATACCGGTTTATACTGGTTTAAACCGGTTTATACCGGTCTGAACTGGTTTAATCCGGTTTATACTGGTTTATACTGGTTTAAACCGGTTTGTACCGGTTTATACTGGGTATACTGGTTTATACTGGTTTAAACCGGTTTATACCGGTCTGAACTGGTTTAAACCGTTTTATACTGGTTTAAATCGGTTTATACCGGTTTATTCCGGTTTATACTAGTTTAAACCTGTTTATACAGGTCTGAACTGGTTTAAACCGGTTTATTCTGGTTTCTACTGGTTTAAACCGGTTTGTACCGGTTTATACTGGTTTATACTGGGGAGGCCTCCAACAGACGATTTATACCGGTTTACACTGGTTTAAACCGGTTTATACTGGTTTATACTTGGGGAGTCCTCCAACATACGGTATATACCGGTTTATACTGGTTTAAACCGGTTAAATAACGGTTTATACTGGGGAGTCCTCCAACAGACGGTTTATACCGGTTTATACTGGTTTAAACCGGTTTATACTGGTTTATACTGGGGAGGCCTCCAACAGACGATTTATACCGGTTTACACTGGTTTAAACCGGTTTATACTGGTTTAAACCGGTTTGTACTAGGCTATACCGCTTTATACTGGTTTAAACCGGTTTGTACTAGGCTATACCGGTTTATACTGGTTTAAACCGGTTTATACCGGTCTGAACTGGTTTAAACCGGTTTATACTGGTCTGAACTGGTTTAAACCGCTTTATACTGGTTTAAACCGGTTTGTACTAGGCTATACCGCTTTATACTGGTTTAAACCGGTTTGTACTAGGCTATACCGGTTTATACTGGTTTAAACCGGTTTATACCGGTCTGAACTGGTTTAAACCGGTTTATACTGGTCTGAACTGGTTTAAACCGGTATGTACTGGTTTATACCGGTTTAAACGGGTTTGTACTGGTTTATACCGGTTTATAATGGTTTATACTGGTTTATACTGGTTTACACTGGTTTATACCGGTTTACACTCGTTTAAACCGGTTCATACCGGTCTGAACTGGTTTAAACCGGTTTATACCGGTTTATACCGGGTTATACTGGTTTAGACTGGTTTACACTGGTTTAAACCGCTTTATACTGGTTTAAACCGGTTTGTTCTGGTTTATACTGGTTTACATTGGTTTATACCGGTTTACACTGGTTTAAACCGGTTCATACCGGTCTGAACTGGTTTAAACCGGTTTATACCGGTTTATACTGGTTTAGACTGGTTTACATGGGTTTAAACCGCTTTATACTGGTTTAAACCGGTTTGTACTAGGTTATACCGGTTTATACTGGTTTAATCCGGTTTATACCGGTCTGAACTGGTTTAAACCGGTTTATACTGGTCTGAACTGGTTTAAACCGGTATGTACTGGTTTTCTACCGGTTTAAACGGGTTTGTACTGGTTTATACCGGTTTATAATGGTTTATACTGGTTTATACTGGTTTACACTGGTTTAAACCGCTTTATACTGGTTTAAACCGGTTTGTACTGGTTTATACTTGGGAGTCCTTCAACAGACGGTTTATAATGGTTTATACTGGTTTAAACCGGTTTATACCGGTCTGAACTGGTTTAAACCGGTTTATACTGGTCTGAACTGGTTTAAACCGGTTTATACTGGTTTAAACCAGTTTATACCGGTTTATTCCAGTTTAAACTAGTTTAAACCTGTTTAAACCTGTTTATACAGGTCTGAACTGGTTTAAACCGGTTTATACTGGTTTAAACCGGTTTTTACTGGTTTATACCGGTTTATACTGGTTTAGACTGGTTTACATGGGTTTAAACCGCTTTATAATGGTTTAAACCGGTTTATACCGGTCTGAACTGGTTTAAACCGGTATATACTGGTTTATACCAGTTTAAACGGGTTTGTACTGGTTTATACCGGTTTATAATGGTTTATACTGGTTTATACTGGTTTACACTGGTTTAAACCGCTTTATACTGGTTTAAACTGATTTGTACTGGTTTATACTTGGGAGTCCTTCAACAGACGGTTTATATTGGTTTATACTGGTTTAAACCGATTTATACCGGTCTGAACTGGTTTAAACCGGTTTATACTGGTCTGAACTTGTTTAAACCGGTTTATACTGGTTTAAACCGGTTTATACCGGTTTATTCCGGTTTATACTAGTTTAAACCTGTTTAAACCTGTTTATATCGGTCTGAACTGGTTTAATCCGGTTTATACTGGTCTGAACTGGTTTAAACCGGTTTATTCTGGTTTATACTGGTTTAAACCGGTTTGTACCGGTTTATACTGGGTATACTGGTTTATACTGGTTTAAACCGGTTTATACCGGTCTGAACTGGTTTAAACCGTTTTATACTAGTTTAAACCGGTTTATACCGGTTTATTCCGGTTTATACTAGTTTAAACCTGTTTATACAGGTCTGAACTGGTTTAAACCGGTTTATTCTGGTTTCTACTGGTTTAAACCGGTTTGTACCGGTTTATACTGGTTTATACTGGTTTATACTGGGGAGGCCTCCAACAGACGATTTATACCGGTTTACACTGGTTTAAACCGGTTTATACTGGTTTATACTTGGGGAGTCCTCCAACATACGGTATATACCGGTTTATACTGGTTTAAACCGGTTAAATAACGGTTTATACTGGGGAGTCCTCCAACAGACGGTTTATACCGGTTTATACTGGTTTAAACCGGTTTATACTGGTTTATACTGGGGAGGCCTCCAACAGACGATTTATACCGGTTTACACTGGTTTAAACCGGTTTATACTGGTTTAAACCGGTTTGTACTAGGCTATACCGCTTTATACTGGTTTAAACCGGTTTGTACTAGGCTATACCGGTTTATACTGGTTTAAACCGGTTTATACCGGTCTGAACTGGTTTAAACCGGTTTATACTGGTCTGAACTGGTTTAAACCGCTTTATACTGGTTTAAACCGGTTTGTACTAGGCTATACTGCTTTATACTGGTTTAAACCGGTTTGTACTAGGCTATACCGGTTTATACTGGTTTAAACCGGTTTATACCGGTTTATACTGGTTTAGACTGGTTTATACTGGTTTACACTGGTTTATACCGGTTTACACTCGTTTAAACCGGTTCATACCGGTCTGAACTGGTTTAAACCGGTTTATACCGGTTTATACCGGGTTATACTGGTTTAGACTGGTTTACACTGGTTTAAACCGCTTTATACTGGTTTAAACCGGTTTATACCGGTTTGAACTGGTTTAAACCGGTATATACTGGTTTATAACGGTTTAAACGGGTTTGTACTGGTTTATACCGGTTTATAATGGTTTATACTGGTTTATACTGGTTTACACTGGTTTATACCGGTTTACACTCGTTTAAACCGGTTCATACCGGTCTGAACTGGTTTAAACCGGTTTATACCGGTTTATACCGGGTTATACTGGTTTAGACTGGTTTACACTGGTTTAAACCGCTTTATACTGGTTTAAACCGGTTTGTTCTGGTTTATACTGGTTTACACTGGTTTATACCGGTTTAAACCGGTTCATACCGGTCTGAACTGGTTTAAACCGGTTTATACCGGTTTATACTGGTTTAGACTGGTTTACATGGGTTTAAACCGCTTTATACTGGTTTAAACCGGTTTGTACTAGGTTATACCGGTTTATACTGGTATAATCCGGTTTATACCGGTCTGAACTGGTTTAAACCGGTTTATACTGGTCTGAACTGGTTTAAACCGGTTTATACTGGTTTAAACCAGTTTATACCGGTTTATTCCGGTTTATACTAGTTTAAACCTGTTTAAACCTGTTTATACAGGTCTGAACTGGTTTAAACCGGTTTATACTGGTTTAAACCGGTTTTTACTGGTTTATACCGGTTTACACTGGTTTAAACCGGTTTATACCGGTCTGAACTGGTTTGAACCAGTTTATACCGGTTTATACTGGTTTAGACTGGTTTACATGGGTTTAAACCGCTTTATAATGGTTTAAACCGGTTTATACCGGTCTGAACTGGTTTAAACCGGTATATACTGGTTTATACAAGTTTAAACGGGTTTGTACTGGTTTATACCGGTTTATAATGGTTTATACTGGTTTATACTGGTTTACACTGGTTTAAACCGCTTTATACTGGTTTAAACCGATTTGTACTGGTTTATACTTGGGAGTCCTTCAACAGACGGTTTATATTGGTTTATACTGGTTTAAACCGATTTATACCGGTCTGAACTGGTTTAAACCGGTTTATACTGGTCTGAACTTGTTTAAACCGGTTTATACTGGTTTAAACTGGTTTATACCGGTTTATTCCGGTTTATACTAGTTTAAACCTGTTTAAACCTGTTTATACAGGTCTGAACTGGTTTAAACCGGTTTATTCTGGTTTCTACTGGTTTAAAGCGGTTTATACCGGTTTATAGTGGTTTATACTGGTTTATACTTGGGGAGTCCTCCAACATACGGTTTATACCGGTTTATACTGGTTTAAACCGGTTTATACCGGTCTGAACTGGTTTAATCCGGTTTATACTGGTCTGAACTGGTTTAAACCGGTTTATTCTGGTTTATACTGGTTTAAACCGGTTTGTACCGGTTTATACTGGGTATACTGGTTTATACTGGTTTAAACCGGTTTATACCGGTCTGAACTGGTTTAAACCGTTTTATACTGGTTTAAATCGGTTTATACCGGTTTATTCCGGTTTATACTAGTTTAAACCTGTTTATACAGGTCTGAACTGGTTTAAACCGGTTTATTCTGGTTTCTACTGGTTTAAACCGGTTTGTACCGGTTTATACTGGTTTATACTGGTTTATACTGGGGAGGCCTCCAACAGACGATTTATACCGGTTTACACTGGTTTAAACCGGTTTATACTGGTTTATACTTGGGGAGTCCTCCAACATACGGTATATACCGGTTTATACTGGTTTAAACCGGTTAAATAACGGTTTATACTGGGGAGTCCTCCAACAGACGGTTTATACCGGTTTATACTGGTTTAAACCGGTTTATACTGGTTTATACTGGGGAGGCCTCCAACAGACGATTTATACCGGTTTATACCGGTTTATACTGGTTTAAACCGGTTTGTACTAGGCTATACCGCTTTATACTGGTTTAAACCGGTTTGTACTAGGCTATACCGGTTTATACTGGTTTAAACCGGTTTATACCGGTCTGAACTGGTTTAAACCGGTTTATACTGGTCTGAACTGGTTTAAACCGCTTTATACTGGTTTAAACCGGTTTGTACTAGGCTATACCGCTTTATACTGGTTTAAACCGGTTTGTACTAGGCTATACCGGTTTATACTGGTTTAAACCGGTTTATACCGGTCTGAACTGGTTTAAACCGGTTTATACTGGTCTGAACTGGTTTAAACCGGTATGTACTGGTTTATACCGGTTTAAACGGGTTTGTACTGGTTTATACCGGTTTATAATGGTTTACACTGGTTTATACTGGTTTACACTGGTTTATACCGGTTTACACTCGTTTAAACCGGTTCATACCGGTCTGAACTGGTTTAAACCGGTTTATACCGGTTTATACCGGGTTATACTGGTTTAGACTGGTTTACACTGGTTTAAACCGCTTTATACTGGTTTAAACCGGTTTGTTCTGGTTTATACTGGTTTACATTGGTTTATACCGGTTTACACTGGTTTAAACCGGTTCATACCGGTCTGAACTGGTTTAAACCGGTTTATACCGGTTTATACTGGTTTAGACTGGTTTACATGGGTTTAAACCGCTTTATACTGGTTTAAACCGGTTTGTACTAGGTTATACCGGTTTATACTGGTTTAATCCGGTTTATACCGGTCTGAACTGGTTTAAACCGGTTTATACTGGTCTGAACTGGTTTAAACCGGTATGTACTGGTTTTCTACCGGTTTAAACGGGTTTGTACTGGTTTATACCGGTTTATAATGGTTTATACTGGTTTATACTGGTTTACACTGGTTTAAACCGCTTTATACTGGTTTAAACCGGTTTGTACTGGTTTATACTTGGGAGTCCTTCAACAGACGGTTTATAATGGTTTATACTGGTTTAAACCGGTTTATACCGGTCTGAACTGGTTTAAACCGGTTTATACTGGTCTGAACTGGTTTAAACCGGTTTATACTGGTTTAAACCAGTTTATACCGGTTTATTCCAGTTTAAACTAGTTTAAACCTGTTTAAACCTGTTTATACAGGTCTGAACTGGTTTAAACCGGTTTATACTGGTTTAAACAGGTTTTTACTGGTTTATACCGGTTTATACTGGTTTAGACTGGTTTACATGGGTTTAAACCGCTTTATAATGGTTTAAACCGGTTTATACCGGTCTGAACTGGTTTAAACCGGTATATACTGGTTTATACCAGTTTAAACGGGTTTGTACTGGTTTATACCGGTTTATAATGGTTTATACTGGTTTATACTGGTTTACACTGGTTTAAACCGCTTTATACTGGTTTAAACTGATTTGTACTGGTTTATACTTGGGAGTCCTTCAACAGACGGTTTATATTGGTTTATACTGGTTTAAACCGATTTATACCGGTCTGAACTGGTTTAAACCGGTTTATACTGGTCTGAACTTGTTTAAACCGGTTTATACGGGTTTAAACCGGTTTATACCGGTTTATTCCGGTTTATACTAGTTTAAACCTGTTTAAACCTGTTTATACAGGTCTGAACTGGTTTAAACCGGTTTATTCTGGTTTCTACTGGTTTAAACCGGTTTGTACCGGTTTATAGTGGTTTATACTGGTTTATACTTGGGGAGTCCTCCAACATACGGTGTATACCGGTTTATACTGGTTTAAACCGGTTAAATAACGGTTTATACTGGGGAGTCCTCCAACAGACGGTTTATACCGGTTTACACTGGTTTAAACCGGTTTATACTGGTTTATACTGGGGAGTCCTCCAACATACGGTTTATACCGGTTTATACTGGTTTAAACCGGTTTATACCGGTCTGAACTGGTTTAATCCGGTTTATACTGGTCTGAACTGGTTTAAACCGGTTTATTCTGGTTTATACTTGACCTTGAATTCAAGGTCTCCCTCCTCACTCACCAGTGCATCTATGGCAATGCCCCCCCCTATCTGAAAGAACTCATCACCCCTCTAACCTCAACACGATCCCTCCGCTCTAAAAATTCAAACCGCCTCCTCCCCCCCAGGACTAAGCTCAGCACCATGGGTGATCGGGCCTTCTGTTCCGCGGCCCCCCGTCTATGGAACTCCCTCCCTGACCATCTGAGGGCTCCACAGACTACCGACAGCTTTAAAAAAGGACTTAAAACCTTCCTTTTTTGCAGAAGCTATGACTTTTAAATGAACCTTGCTGGTTGCTGCTTTTACGCTCATATTTTTTTTTATGATGTTAGCTTTTTATCTGTTTCTTATATTGTTGATTTTCCTGCTTTTACTTTGTAGCACTTTGAGATTTGTTTCAAATGAAAAGTGCGTTACAAATAAAATGTATTATTATTATTATTATTATACTGGTTTAAACCGGTTTGTACCGGTTTATACTGGGTATACTGGTTTATACTGGTTTATACTGTTTTAAACCGGTTTATACCGGTCTGAACTGGTTTAAACCGTTTTTTAACGGTTTAAACCGGTTTATACCGGTTTATACTGGGGATTCCTCCAACAGACTGTTTATACCGGTTTATACTGGTTTAAACCGGTTAAATAACGGTTTATACTGGGGAGTCCTCCAACAGACTGTTTATACCGGTTTATACTGATTTAAACCGGTTTATATTGGTTTATACTGGGGAGGCCTCCAACAGACGGTTTATACCGGTTTACACTGGTTTAAACCGGTTTATACTGGTTTATACTGGTTTAAACTTGTTTATACCGGTTTATACTGGTTTAAACTCAGACTCAGCTGCCATTGTAAAATCTTTTGAAAGAAGCCAAGTTCTGGTCACATGACCGAAGCACAGCCAATAGGAACGCTCTCTCTCTGAAATGACCTGTGACCTCTGACTTTTGCCGTAAAAGTAGGTTGTTTTGTTTGATTTGTTTGCCATGCGGCTTTGATTACGCACGGGACGGCTGATTGCAGCCTGGTGTGCGTCTGTTCCCACTGAGTTGGGCTTTGTTTGGCATGCGCAAAAGCGCATGATTTGTGAGAGAAACACCGTGTGTTTGTACTAAAAACTGTGGATGCGTGTGTTCTTTATTTTTTCTTTGTGAGGCAGCCGTGTGTTGGTACAAATAGAGGGTAAGTGTTGCCGCCCGTTACGCTATGTTTGGAGATTCCCCGGTAGGCTTAAGTGGCATTTCTCCTTTGGGTTGCGTCTTCTCTTTCTGTTAATATTGTGGCAGCGTGGTTAGTGTTAACTGCTTTCGGGTGGTTTTCTCCTGAGTACTCCGTGTGATTTGTCGTTTTGCCTGCTCGCAGGTCGCTCTGCATACACGCTGGTATATAGTGCGTAAATACCCACCACAAGCCGCATGAAGGCTAGGGGTGAGTGTTAGCAAGATTTGTTTAGGCAGTCAGGGGAAAAACCGGTTTATACCGGTCTGAACTGGTTTATTATGGTTTATACTGGTTTATACTGCTTTAAACTGGTTTATACCGGTTTATACTAGTTTAAACCGGTTTAAACTGGTTTATACCGGTTTATACCGGTTTATACTGGTTTAGACTGGTTTACATGGGTTTAAACCGCATTATACTGGTTTAAACCGGTTTATACCGGTCTGAACTGGTTTAAACCGGTTTATACGAAACACTTATACTGGTTTAGACTGGTTTACATGGGTTTAAACCGCTTTATACTGGTTTAAACCGGTTTGTACTAGACTATACCGCTTTATACTGGTTTAAACCGGTTTGTACTAGGCTATACCGGTTTATACTGGTTTAAACCGGTTTATACCGGTCTGAACTGGTTTAAACCGGTTTATACTGGTCTGAACTGGTTTAAACCGGTATGTACTGGCTATACCGGTTTATACTGGTTTAAACCGGTTTATACCGGTCTGAACTGGTTTAAACCGGTTTATACTGGTCTGAACTGGTTTAAACCGGTATGTACTGGTTTATACCGGTTTAAACGGGTTTGTACTGGTTTATACCGGTTTATAATGGTTTATACTGGTTTATACTGGTTTAAACCGGTTTAAATCGCTTTATACTGGTTTAAACCGGTTTGTACTGGTTTATACTGGTTTACACTGGTTTATACCGGTTTACACTGGTTTAATCCGGTTTATACCGGTTTTATACTGGTTTAGACTGGTTTACATGGGTTTAAACCGCTTTATACTGGTTTAAACCAGTTTGTACTAGGTTATACCGGTTTATACTGGTTTAAACCGGTTTATACCGGTTTATACTGGTTTAGACTGGTTTACACTGGTTTAAACCGCTTTATACTGGTTTAAACCGGTTTGTTCTGGTTTATACTGGTTTACACTGGTTTATACCGGTTTACACTGGTTTAAACCGGTTCATACCGGTCTGAACTGGTTTACACGGTTTATACCGGTTTATACTGGTTTAAACCGGTTTGTACTAGGCTATACCGGTTTATACTGGTTTAAACCGGTTTATACCGGTCTGAACTGGTTTAAACCGGTTTATACTGGTTTAAACCGGTTTAAACGGGTTTGTACTGGTTTATACCGGTTTATAATGGTTTATACTGGTTTATACTGGTTTACACTGGTTTAAACCGCTTTATATTGGTTTAAACCGGTTTGTACTGGTTTAGACTGGTTTACACTGGTTTAAACCGCTTATACTGGTTTAAACCGTTTTTTACTGGTTTATACTGGTTTACACTGGTTTATACCGGTTTACACTGGTTTAAACCGATTTATACCGGTTTATACTGGTTTAGACTGGTTTACATGGGTTTAAACCGCTTTATACTGGTTTAAACCGGTTTATACCGGTCTGAACTGCTTTAAAGCGGTTTATCCCGGTTTATACCGGTTAATACTGGTTTAAACCGGTTTATACCGGTCTGAACTGGTTTAAACCGGTTTATACTGGTCTGAACTGGTTTAAACCGGTATGTACTGGTTTATACCGGCTTAAACGGGTTTGTACTGGTTTATACCGGTTTATAATGGTTTATACTGGTTTATACTGGTTTACACTGGTTTAAACCGCTTTATACTGGTTTAAACCGGTTTGTACTGGTTTATACTTGGGAGTCCTTCAACAGACGGTTTATACCGGTCTGAACTGGTTTAAACCGGTTTATACTGGTCTGAACTGGTTTAAACCGGTTTATACTGGTTTAAACCGGTTTATACCGGTTTATTCCGGTTTATACTAGTTTAAACCTGTTTATCCTGTTTATACAGGTCTGAACTGGTTTAAACCGGTTTATTCTGGTTTCTACTGGTTTAAACCGGTTGGTACCGGTTTATACTGGTTTAAACCGGTTTATTCCGGTCTGAACTGGTTTAAACCGTTTTTTAACGGTTTAAACCGGTTTATACCGGTTTATACTGGGGATTCCTCCAACAGACGGTTTATACCGGTTTATACTGGTTCAAACCGGTTAAATAACGGTTTATACTGGGGAGTCCTCCAACAGACGGTTTATACCGGTTTATACTGGTTTAAACCGGTTAAATACCGGTTTATACTGTGTAGTCCTCCAACAGACGGTTTATACCGGTTTATACTGGTTTAAACCGGTTTATACTGGTTTATACTGGTTTACACTGGTTTATACCGGTTTATACTGGTTTAAACCGGTTTATACCGGTTTATACTGGTCTGAACTGGTTTAAACCGGTATGTACTGGTTTATACAGGTTTAAACCTGTTTATACCGGATTATACTGGCTTAAACTCAGACTCAGCTGCCATTGTAAAATCTTTTGAAAGAAGCCAAGTTCTGGTCACATGACCGAAGCACAGCCAATAGGAACGCTCTCTCTGAAATGACCTGTGACCTCTGACTTTATCCGTAAAAGTAGGTTGTTTTGTTTGATTTGTTTGCCATGCGGCTTTGATTACGCACGGGACGGCTGATTGCAGCCTGGTGTGCGTTTGTTCCCACTGAGTTGGGCTTTGTTTGGCATGCGCAAAAGCGCATGATTTGTGAGAGAAACACCGTGTGTTTGTACTAAAAACTGTGGATTCGTGTTTTCTTTATTTTTTCTTTGTGAGGCAGCCGTGTTTTGGTCCAAAGAGAGGGTAAGTGTTGCCGCCCGTTACGCTATGTTTGGAGATTCCCCGGTAGGCTTAAGTGGCATTTCCCCTTTGGGTTGCGTCTTCTCTTTCTGTTAATGTTGTGGCAGCGTGGTTAGTGTTAACTGCTTTCGGGTGGTTGTTTCCTGAGCACTCCGTGTGATTTGCCGTTTTGCCTGCTCGCAGGTCGCTCTGCATACACGCTGGTTTATAGTACGTAAATACCCACCACAAGCCGCATGAAAGCTAGGGGTGAGTGTTAGCAAGATTTGTTTAGGCAGTCAGGGGGAAAACTACGTGGGGTTAAATTTGCCTCACTTGTGCGTTCGGTAGGTTTAACACCGTATTTTCTGTTTGGTCCTGTCCACGCGCTGTTATGGCGTCCGTATCTGCGCCTTCAGAGGTGTTTTTTGATAGCTGTACTAAAGATCAGTTAATACAAATTGCTGCGCATTATAGTATTATTAATGTGGCAGATAAAAAACGCAAGGGAGAGGTGAGAGAAGTTGTTTGTTCCGTGTTAGTGGAGAAAGGTGTTTTGGGGAAGGGAGAGCCTCGTTTCCCACGGTTGCCAGTGTTGGTGGCTGCACCGGCGTCTGGATTGACATTTGACCAGCAGAAAGAGCTGTTGCTTTTGCAGTTTGAGCAGGAGAGACTTAACGTGTAAACTGAGAGGGAAATCGAGTTGGAAAAGGTTCGGCAGGTAACTGAGAAGATGAAGTTGGATTTGCAGCACTATAAGCTGAATTTGATCAAGGAGGGTAAACTTGATGCGTCAGGGACAGATGAGTCTTTTTCTTCTGATAGAGTGACGTATTCTTTTGATGTTGTGCTAATTTGCGGTTATTGCTTCACTTCAGTGAGAAAGACCCTGATACTTTCCTGATTTTGTTTGAACGCATTGCGCATGCTAAGAATTGGCCGGACGCGGATAGAACTTTGATGCTTCAGTGTGTCCTTACGGGTAAGGCTTAGGAGGCGTATTCGGCTTTAAGTGCTTCTGATTGTTTGCCCTACACCAAAGTAAAATCTGCTGTTCTTAAAGCTTATGAGTTAGTCCCTGAAGTTATCGTCAAAAATTCAGAAATAGAGAAAAAGGCGATGAACAGACTAATGTAATATTTGCCCGTGATTTGTTGTCCAACTTTAACCTAAGACTAATGAGACTAATGTTGACGATTTTGAGGGCCTTTGTGAGTTGGTGGTGTTGGAACAATTTAAAAGCTCTATTCCTCGGCGCATTGCAACATATGTGAGTGAACAGAAAGCAACCTCTGTACTTAAAGCAGCTGAGTTGGCAGATGATTTTGTCTTAACTCATTGAGGTGATTTTGGAGATGTGCGCGCTGGAGGTGACGTGAGAGGGAGGAGTAAGTAGCCTCAGTAACTCTCGTTATTATATGCAGTTTTCACCATCTGGTCCCTTACATGCATATAAAACCTATCCCGCGATAGGATGATCTAACTATTGTCAAGGTAATGGTCATTGGAGGGATCAATGCTCTGTTTTGAGGTCTAAAAGTAAGAATACATCTTTCTCACCTGCTCTGGCTTTCCAGTGTCCCTGGGGCGAGCTCCGGGTTTGTTGATCCTGGTAATGATAATGACTTTAAGCCCTTTATTGCTGATGCTGTCGTGTCTCTGGTTGGCAGTGGGAAGTGTTTGCCAATAAAGCTTTTGCGTGATACAGGTGCTAAGCATTCGTTTATAGTGGCGTCAGTGTTGCCCAGTTGGATCCAATGCTGAAAGTGCAAATGTCAGTCCTGCACTCACAATAAATTCTGTCTTTTCAGGTCCAGTGACTCCTGTTGTTGGGTTGGATGAGGAGGTAGATTTCAGAGCACCTGACGATCCTGTGGTGTGCGGTAGGCTAAAAAACTTGGAGACATTGCGCAACTTGGAGAGATTGCTTGTTCATTTACCTGACTCCCAAGGTAGTGAACTTGCAGCGTTAATTAAAGAGTATACAGCTCTATTTGGTGACACGCCATCGTGTACACACTTAGTGAGCATGATATTGATGTCGGGGATGGCACACCAATTAGGCAGCGTTTTTGTAGATGTGCACGACCTGGAGGTGATGTGGTGGAGTCTGAGGTAAAGCACATGCTGGACCATATTGCCGTGCCGTCGTTTTCCAGTTGGGCATCACCCAGTTTGCTGGTGGACAAATCTGATAAATACCCCAGATTTTGTACTGATTACCGAAAGGTCATTTAACCGGATTCGTGTGTATATATATACACACGAATCCGGTTAAATGAAACTTTATCCAAACTTTATTTCTTGCCTCCTCTGATCCAACAGTCTCAGATGTGTGAATATTTATATACGATCATGTTTTGGGCAGTAATGTCCAAGATGTAAGTTTTCTTTTATTTGCTTGATCTATACTGTCGATATCGACAGTATAGATCAAGCAAATAAAGTAAATACGTCGGTGTGGGATAGAATGTTAAAATACTATATCACCATGATACCGAATAGCTTAACAATTAATTTATTTCATGGTACATTTGTGTTTAGTATCGTTTACATGTAATGGTAAATGGTAATGTTAATATAATCTTGTAAGCCTGTTTACGGTTATCCCGTTGGGACTCCGTTTAAGGGGGAGGGTGTGGCGACCCCTGCTGTCGACTATATGTTAGGGTTCCAGTGAACCTACAATTAGGGCCTTCTGGGAACACCTGGGCACGGTGCTCCCAGCCTATAAAGCTTAAGCTCATGTCTCATTCTCTCTCTCTCTCTTTTCCCTGCAGACACCATCGCAGGGCATGTGGCAGCCTTCTGTTATCCTTGGTTAATCTGTTGTTGTTTTATACATTTTACAACATGCACACACCATTTACACTCTCCATGCAAACCTTACACTACTGATACTACTGATGTTCACACTCAATGTCTTTTGATCATTGTGTTCAGCATAATTTAATATACCTTTGTAAAATAAATTCATTGATTTAAGCGTTACCACGGTGTATTTCTATATTTGTCATGGCTGTGAGAGCCAGGTCCGTGACACCAGCTAGACAGAAGAAAGCTGCCTGTCATGACAATAATACTCTACTGAAGGCCTTTCTTTTACTCTGGTTACCCTCTTTACAGCCATCTGAAGACAGCCGTTATCTGTTAAATCTGCAGTATCCGGACTGATGCTGTCACACAATTAAATTTTGTTCAACAAGCGTCAGACTGTTGTAAAATAACCACAGAACGCCTCAATCTTTATGTGCACATCAAACAGTCGCTTTGATTAAGTTATTCTACACAGTTTGTTCTGCACATCAACAGTTGGAGACGGATGCGTGTATGTAAACAAAAATCTGTACATTTCAGGGAAGTTAGAGTGATGACATCTGTATCACTTAATACATTTAATGTGATTTTATTTCAAAATAGCCTACCAACACACAGGCAAACTACATTTGATTCTTTGTCACTTTGGGGTACTTAAAACACCATGTAGACATCTGCAAATTTCCTGCAGAACAAAGGTCCATGGGACAGCTATTGTCATGGATACTGTCGTCCTCTGAAGACTGTCTGTCGTTCGACTTAACAACATTCTTACAAATTACAGTGGCAGTTTGAGCCTTGATTGTGATATGCTGATGTAGGTTGTGTTATGTATATTTACAAAAACTTACAATTTCCTGCCGAATTTGAGGACAGCTGTCTGCTTTTTGACATTCTAAGGACAGCAGTTTATTTTTTAGCGACATTACCTACGGGCTGGCTTTCAGTCCATCTAGTTCGATAAGTATCTTTTGAAATACCTCAAAAGTTTTCATCAGTTGTTTTGGGTAGCTGAGGTTGAGCGCATATATCATCTCCATCAACAAGGCACAGGCTCTTGGCACATCCAGGTTTTTTCAGGACTTCTGTTCCCTCGATCACTATCCTTACACTAGCTAGATCAGTCATTATGTATGGCACCCCTGGTGACAACAATCTTTATCACTTCATCAGTATCTTCACCATAGTAGATCAGAATAATCATTTCAGTGTTAAATAATCACATTCAGTGCTTAATTTACATGAAATTGAACACAAAATGAAGATTTGGCCAATTCTTAAGTGAAATCTGAAAAAAAAAAATATGTTCAATGATAAACACTGGAGTTTCACATGAAATTATCTCAGAATGAAGATTTGATGCTTGGAGAACAATTCTATGTGAATTCTAATAAAACTATGTTCCCCGCCATATTCATTCTCCTTTGCAGGTTTTCAATGCAATTCATGTGTTCTGTGAAGTAATTACATCTTTTTCATATCAGTATACCTTTTGAGTGTTTCTTGATGCGTTTTAGGGTGTTTTTTGGAGAGAAAGACACTTTAATATAGATTAGTGATGAGCACTAGAGTTTAACATGAAATTGAGCACAAAACTAAGATTTCATCAATGCTTATGTGAAATTTGAAAAAACTATGTTCCCTATGATATTCATTCTCTTTTGCAAGTTTTCAGTGCAATACATGTGTTTCTTTGAAGAAAGGACATCTTTTTCACATCAGTATACTTTTTTAGTGTTTCCGGAGTAGAAATGAGTTTCTGGGTGGTTTTGGTAGAGAAAGACTCTTTAAGCTAGTTTAGTGATGAACACTAGAGTTTCACAATGAAATTGTCACAGAATGAAGATCTGATGCTTGGAGAACAATTCTATGTAAAATCTGATGAAACTATGCTCCCTGTCATATTCATCCTCCTTTGCAGGTTTTCAATGCAATACATGTGTTTCTGTGAAAAAATTACATCTCTTTCATATCAGTATACCTTCTTGATGCTTTTTAGGGTGTTTTTTTTGGAGAGAAAGACACTTTAAGCTAGATTAGTGATGAGCACTAGAGTTTAACATGAAATTGAGCACAAAACTAAGATTTCGTCATTCTTATGTGAAATTTGAAAAAACTATGTTCCCTATGATATTCATTCTCTTTTGCAAGTTTTCAGTGCAATACATGTGTTTCTTTGAAGAAAGGACATCTTTTTCACATCAGTATACTTTTTTAGTGTTTCTGGAGTAGAAATGAGTTTCTGGGTGGTTTTGGTATAGAAAGACACTTTAAGATAGTTTAGATGAACACTAGAGTTTCAAATGAAATTGTACACAGAACTAAGGATTTCGTCAATTATTATGTGAAATCTGATAAAACAATGCTCCCTGTCATATTCATCCTCTTTTGCAGGTTTTCAATGCAATACATGTGTTTCTCTGAGAAATTACATCGTTTTTTCAATCAGTATTTTTTTGAGTGTTTCTTAAAAATGCTTTTTGGGGTTTTTTTTTTGGGAGAGAAAGACACTTTAACTAGATTAGTGATAAACACTAGAGTTTCACATAAAATTTGGGCCAAAATAAGATTTCGGGCAATTCTATGTGAAATCTGAAAAACTATGTTCCCTGCCATATTCATTCTCTTTTGCAGGTTTTCAATGCAATACATGTGTTTCTGTGAAAAAATTTACATCTTTTTCACATCAGTATACTTTTTAGTGTTTGGATAGAAATGCGTTTTGGGTGGTTTTGGTAGAGAAAGACTCTTTAAGTAGTTTAGTGATGAACACTAGAGTTTCAAATGAAATTGTCACAGAATGAAGATCTGATGCTTGGAGAACAATTCTATGTGAAATCTGATAAACTATGTTCCCTGTCATATTCATCCTCTTTGCAGGTTTTCAATGCAATACATGTGTTTCTGTGAAAAAATACATCTTTTTCAATCAGTATACTTTTTTTCTTAAAAATGCTTTTGGGGGGTTTTTGGAGAGAAAGACCTTTAAGCTAGTTTAGATAAACACTAGAGTTTAACATGAAATTGCCAGAATAAGATTTTTTGGGAAAATTCTATGTGAAATCTGAAAACTAGGTTCCCTGTCATATTCTTCCCTTTTGAAAGGTTTTAAATGCAATACATGTGTTTCTCTGAAGAAAACATCTTTTTCACATATATTTTTTAGTTTTTCGTGTGGTTTTGGGGGTTTTGTAGAGAAAAAACCTAAGAGTTTAATGAAATTGGTTCACAATGAAATTGCTAGAATGAAATTTGATGAAAGAAAACTATGTCCTTCTATAAACTTTTTCCCGGTTTTCATCTCCTTTGGGTTTTCAAGAAATTCATTGTTTTTTAAATTACTTTTTATTAGTATCCTTCAGTGAAATGCGTTTTGGGGGGTTTTTGGAGAGAAAGAACTTTAATTAGTTTATGATAAACACTAGAGTTTAACATAAAATTTGGGCCAAAAACAAAGTTTGGGCAATTTTTATGTGAAATCTGAAAAACTATGTTCCCTATATATTCATTCTCTTTTGAAAGGTTTTAAATGCAATACATGTGTTTCTTGTGAAGAAATACATCTTTTTCACATCAGTATACTTTTAGTGTTTCTGGGTGAATGCGTTTCGGGTGGTTTTGGTAGAGAAAGACTTTTAAGCTAATTTTGAAACTGGGTAATGAATTTAGTTTTGGGGTTAAAAATTTAAAATTTGTAAAAACTATCCCTAATTCATCTTTTGATTTTCAATTTTGTGTTTTTAAAGAAATTAAGTTTTTACATCTATATTTTTAAAATTTTTAGTAGAAATGTTTGTTTTTAGAAAAATTTTTAAGGTTTTGTGAAATGATTTTCCCTAAATTGACAGAAAGATTTTTATGAAGAAAACATTTTCATAATTCTGTTTTTCTTTTTTATTTTTTTTTTGTGGTTTTTAAATTTTTTTTTTTTTTTTTTCTGAAGATTAAATTGTTTTTAATCTTTAGGTTTTTCATAAATGGTTTCGGGTTTTTAATAAATTTGTTTCTGAAAATTCTAGTTTTCATAAATTGATTTATCTTTTAAAGGTTTTTAATTTTAAAAAAAATTTCTTTAAATCATTTTTAAAATTTTTAAAATGACTTGTAGAAATTTTTTTGAACTTTTAAGCTATTTTTCTGATAAATTAATTTCTTTTTGAATAACATTATGTTTGGAGAACAATCTTTAAATTAAAAAAACTTTTTCTTTTTTGTTTTTAAAAAAATTTCTCTGAATTATTTTTTTAATTTCATAAATTGTTTTTTGGGTTTTAAAATATTTTTTTCGTTAATGCATTTGGGGTTTTGGGGAAAACATTTTGTAAATGAAATTTTTTTGGAAATTTTTTTTTGAAAAAAATTTTGATTTTGTGTAATAAGTTTCCAATAAATTTCCCCAAAATTTATAATACATTTTTTTGAAATTATGTTTCTTAAAAGCCTTATTTAGTGTTTTAAGGTTTAAAATAAATTCTTAAATAAGTTTAATGAATTAAATTTTTCTTAAAATTTTTTGGGGTTTTAACATGTTTATGAAATAATTTTAAACCATAATTTTTTAAAAAGGGTTTCTAGTATTTTTTGGGAAATTCTATAAAATGTTTGTTTTTTTTAAATTTTAATAAGTTTTGTAAAATTTCATGAAATTAGAAATTGTGCTTTTATTTTTTTGTTTTGAAACATCTTTTAATAAATTAAACGGGTTTTCAATCATAATTAATTTTAAAAATTCTTTCTATCTTTTGGGGGAAAATAATTTATTTTAAAATAAGTTTAACAGTTTTTTAAAAAGATTTTTTTTATGTTTTTGGGTTTTTGGGGGAAAAACTTTCTTTTTTGTGAAACTTTTCTTTTTTAATAAAACCGGTTTTCAAAATTCTTTTTGGTTGGATTAAAATTTCTGAATTTTTTGAGTTTTCATAAAATGTTTCTGGGGAAAAATTTACATTTTTCTAGAATAGTTTCTAAATTTTTTTTGAAATTTATGTGGGAATTTTGTTTAAAAAATTTTAATTTCTTGGTAAATTTTTCAATTTATTTGGGGTTTTAATCTTTTTTTTTTTGGGGTTTCATAATATGTTTTTGAAATAATTTTTTAAATAGAATGAGTTTCGGAATTTTGGTTTTAAAAAAACCTTTTAATTTTTTTTTAAAAAGGTTTTCAATAAATTTTCTGATAAGGGATCATAAAATTTATTTAGTAAATAAATTTTATTTTTTGGTAAAAGAAAATTTTTAAATGTTTTATTTAATAATTTTAAAATAATTATTTTTTAAAATTTGTAAAATTAATATTGGAAAAATCTTTAAGCTAGATTAGTGATGAGCACTAGAGTTTAACATGAAATTGAGCACAAAACTAAGATTTCGTCAATTCTTATGTGAAATCTGAAAAAACTATGTTCCCTATAATATTCATTCTCTTTTGCAAGTTTTCAGTGCAATACATGTGTTTTTGTGAAGAAAGGACATCTTTTTCACATCAGTATACTTTTTTAGTGTTTCTGGACTTGAAATGCGTTTCTGGGTGGTTTTGGTAGAGAAAGACTCTTTAAGCTAGTTTAGATGAACACTAGAGTTTCACATGAAATTGTCTCAGAATGAAGATCTGATGCTTGGAGAACAATTCTATGTGAAATCTGATGAAACTAGGCTCCCTGTCATATTCTTCCTCTTTTGCAGGTTTTCCAATGCAATACATGTGTTTCTCTGAAGAAATAACATCGTTTTTCACATCAGTATACTTTTTGAGTATTTCTTCAGTAGAAATGCGTTTCTGGGTGGTTTTGGGAGAGAAAGACACTTTTAAGCTAGTTTACTGATGAACACTAGAGTTTCACATGAAATTGTCTCAGAATGAAGATCTGATGCTAGGAGAACAATTCTATGTGAATTCTAATAAAACTATGTTCCCTGCCATATTCATTCTCCTTTGCAGGTTTTCAATGCAATTCATTTGTTTCTGTGAAGTAATTACATCTTTTTCATATCAGTATACCTTTTGAGTGTTTCTTGATGCGTTTTAGGGTGTTTTTTGGAGAGAAAGACACTTTAATCTAGATTAGTGATGAGCACTAGAGTTTAACATGAAATTGAGCACAAAACTAAGATTTCGTCAATTCTTATGTGAAATCTGAAAAAACTATGTTCCCTATGATATTCATTCTCTTTTGCAAGTTTTCAGTGCAATACATGTGTTTCTGTGAAGAAATGACATTTTTTTCACATCAATATACTTTTTTAGTGTTTCTGGAGTAGAAATGCGTTTCTGGGTGGTTTTGGTAGAGAAAGACTCTTTAAGCTAGTTTAGTGATGAACACTAGAGTTTCACAATGAAATTGTCACAGAATGAAGATCTGATGTTTGGAGAACAATTCTATGTAAAATCTGATGAAACTATGCTCCCTGTCATATTCATCCTCTTTTGCAGGTTTTCAATGCAATACATGTGTTTCTCTGAAGAAATTACATCGTTTTTCACATCAGTATACTTTTTGAGTATTTCTTCAGTAGAGATGCGTTTCTGGGTGGTTTTGGGAGAGAAAGACACTTTTAAGCTAGTTTACTGATGAACACTAGAGTTTCACATGAAATTGTCTCAGAATGAAGATCTGATGCTTGGAGAACAATTCTTATGTGAAATCTGATGAAACTAGGCTCCCTGTCATATTCTTCCTCTTTTGCAGGTTTTCAATGCAATACATGTGTGTCTCTGAAGAAATTACATCATTTTTCACATCAGTATACTTTTGTAGTGTTTCCGGAGTAGAAATGAGTTTCTGGGTGGTTTTGGTAGAGAAAGACTTAAGCTAGTTTACTGATGAACACTAGAGTTTCACATGAAATTGTCTCAGAATGAAGATCTGATGCTTGGAGAACAATTCTATGTGAAATCTGATGAAACTAGGCTCCCTGTCATATTCTTCCTCTTTTGCAGGTTTTTCAATGCAATACACTTGTGTCTCTGAAGAAATTACATCATTTTTCACATCAGTATACTTTTGTAGTGTTTCCGGATTAGAAATGAGTTTCTGGGTGGTTTTGGTAGAGAAAGACTCTTTAAGCTAGTTTAGTGATGAACACTAGAGTTTCACAATGAAATTGAGCTCAGAATGAATATTTGATGCTTAGAGCACAATTCTATGTGACATCTGATAAAACTATGTTCCCTGTCATATTCATCCTCCTTTGCAGGTTTTCAATGCAATACATGCGTTTCTGTGAAAAAATTACATCTTTTTCATATCAGTATACCTTCTTGATGCTTTTTAGGGTGTTTTCTTGGAGAGAAAGACACTTTAAGCTAGATTAGTGATGAGCACTAGAGTTTAACATGAAATTGAGCACAAAACTAAGATTTCGTCAATTCTTATGTGAAATCTGAAAAAACTATGTTCCCTATCATATTCATTCTCTTTTGCAAGTTTTCAGTGCAATACATGTGTTTCTTTGAAGAAAGGACATCTTTTTCACATCAGTATACTTTTTTAGTGTTTCTGGAGTAGAAATGCGTTTCTGGGTGGTTTTGGTAGAGAAAGACTCTTTAAGCTAGTTTAGATGAACACTAGAGTTTCAAATGAAATTGTACACAGAACTAAGATTTCGTCAATTATTATGTGAAATCTGATAAAACAATGCTCCCTGTCATATTCATCCTCTTTTGCAGGTTTTCAATGCAATACATGTGTTTCTCTGAAGAAATTACATCGTTTTTCACATCAGTATACTTTTTGAGTATTTCTTCAGTAGAGATGCGTTTCTGGGTTGGTTTTGGGAGAGAAAGACATTTTTAAGCTAGTTTACTGATGAACACTAGAGTTTCACATGAAATTGTCTCAGAATGAAGATCTAATGCTTGGAGAACAATTCTATGTGAAATCTGATGAAACTAGGCTCCCTGTCATATTCTTCCTCTTTTGCAGGTTTTTCAATGCAATACATGTGTGTCTCTGAAGAAATTACATCATTTTTCACATCAGTATACTTTTGTAGTGTTTCCGGAGTAGAAATGAGTTTCTGGGTGGTTTTGGTAGAGAAAGACTCTTTAAGCTAGTTTAGTGATGAACACTAGAGTTTCACAATGAAATTGAGCTCAGAATGAATATTTGATGCTTAGAGCACAATTCTATGTGACATCTGATAAAACTATGTTCACTGTCATATTCATCCTCCTTTGCAGGTTTTCAATGCAATACATGTGTTTCTGTGAAAAAATTACATCTTTTTCATATCAGTATACCTTCTTGATGCTTTTTAGGGTGTTTTCTTGGAGAGAAAGACACTTTAAGCTAGATTAGTGATGAGCACTAGAGTTTAACATGAAATTGAGCACAAAACTAAGATTTCGTCAATTCTTATGTGAAATCTGAAAAAACTATGTTCCATATCATATTCATTCTCTTTTGCAAGTTTTCAGTGCAATACATGTGTTTTTGTGAAGAAAGGACATCTTTTTCACATCAGTATACTTTTTTAGTGTTTCTGGAGTTGAAATGCGTTTCTGGGTGGTTTTGGTAGAGAAAGACTCTTTAAGCTAGTTTAGATGAACACTAGAGTTTCACATGAAATTGTAAACAGAACTAAGATTTCGTCAATTATTATGTGAAATCTTATAAAACAATGCTCCCTGTCATATTCATCCTCTTTTGCAGGTTTTCAATGCAATACATGTGTTTCTCTGAAGAAATTACATCGTTTTTCACATCAGTATACTTTTTGAGTATTTCTTCAGTAGAGATGCGTTTCTGGGTGGTTTTGGGAGAGAAAGACACTTTTAAGCTAGTTTACTGATGAACACTAGAGTTTCACATGAAATTGTCTCAGAATGAAGATCTGATGCTTGGAGAACAATTCTTATGTGAAATCTGATGAAACTAGGCTCCCTGTCATATTCTTCCTCTTTTGCAGGTTTTCAATGCAATACATGTGTGTCTCTGAAGAAATTACATCATTTTTCACATCAGTATACTTTTGTAGTGTTTCCGGAGTAGAAATGAGTTTCTGGGTGGTTTTGGTAGAGAAAGACTTAAGCTAGTTTACTGATGAACACTAGAGTTTCACATGAAATTGTCTCAGAATGAAGATCTGATGCTTGGAGAACAATTCTATGTGAAATCTGATGAAACTAGGCTCCCTGTCATATTCTTCCTCTTTTGCAGGTTTTTCAATGCAATACACTTGTGTCTCTGAAGAAATTACATCATTTTTCACATCAGTATACTTTTGTAGTGTTTCCGGATTAGAAATGAGTTTCTGGGTGGTTTTGGTAGAGAAAGACTCTTTAAGCTAGTTTAGTGATGAACACTAGAGTTTCACAATGAAATTGAGCTCAGAATGAATATTTGATGCTTAGAGCACAATTCTATGTGACATCTGATAAAACTATGTTCCCTGTCATATTCATCCTCCTTTGCAGGTTTTCAATGCAATACATGCGTTTCTGTGAAAAAATTACATCTTTTTCATATCAGTATACCTTCTTGATGCTTTTTAGGGTGTTTTCTTGGAGAGAAAGACACTTTAAGCTAGATTAGTGATGAGCACTAGAGTTTAACATGAAATTGAGCACAAAACTAAGATTTCGTCAATTCTTATGTGAAATCTGAAAAAACTATGTTCCCTATCATATTCATTCTCTTTTGCAAGTTTTCAGTGCAATACATGTGTTTTTGTGAAGAAAGGACATCTTTTTCACATCAGTATACTTTTTTAGTGTTTCTGGAGTTGAAATGCGTTTCTGGGTGGTTTTGGTAGAGAAAGACTCTTTAAGCTAGTTTAGATGAACACTAGAGTTTCAAATGAAATTGTAAACAGAACTAAGATTTCGTCAATTATTATGTGAAATCTTATAAAACAATGCTCCCTGTCATATTCATCCTCTTTTGCAGGTTTTCAATGCAATACATGTGTTTCTCTGAAGAAATTACATCGTTTTTCACATCAGTATACTTTTTGAGTATTTCTTCAGTAGAGATGCGTTTCTGGGTGGTTTTGGGAGAGAAAGACACTTTTAAGCTAGTTTACTGATGAACACTAGAGTTTCACATGAAATTGTCTCAGAATGAAGATCTGATGCTTGGAGAACAATTCTATGTGAAATCTGATGAAACTAGGCTCCCTGTCATATTCTTCCTCTTTTGCAGGTTTTTCAATGCAATACACTTGTGTCTCTGAAGAAATTACATCATTTTTCACATCAGTATACTTTTGTAGTGTTTCCGGATTAGAAATGAGTTTCTGGGTGGTTTTGGTAGAGAAATAGTCTTTAAGCTAGTTTAGTGATGAACACTAGAGTTTCACAATGAAATTGAGCTCAGAATGAATATTTGATGCTTAGAGCACAATTCTATGTGAAATCTGATGAAACTAGGCTCCCTGTCATATTCTTCCTCTTTTGCAGGTTTTTCAATGCAATACACTTGTGTCTCTGAAGAAATTACATCATTTTTCACATCAGTATACTTTTGTAGTGTTTCCGGATTAGAAATGAGTTTCTGGGTGGTTTTGGTAGAGAAAGACTCTTTAAGCTAGTTTAGTGATGAACACTAGAGTTTCACAATGAAATTGAGCTCAGAATGAATATTTGATGCTTAGAGCACAATTCTATGTGACATCTGATAAAACTATGTTCCCTGTTATATTCATCCTCCTTTGCAGGTTTTCAATGCAATACATGCGTTTCTGTGAAAAAATTACATCTTTTTCATATCAGTATACCTTCTTGATGCTTTTTAGGGTGTTTTCTTGGAGAGAAAGACACTTTAAGCTAGATTAGTGATGAGCACTAGAGTTTAACATGAAATTGAGCACAAAACTAAGATTTCGTCAATTCTTATGTGAAATCTGAAAAAACTATGTTCCCTATCATATTCATTCTCTTTTGCAAGTTTTCAGTGCAATACATGTGTTTCTTTGAAGAAAGGACATCTTTTTCACATCAGTATACTTTTTTAGTGTTTCTGGAGTAGAAATGCGTTTCTGGGTGGTTTTGGTAGAGAAAGACTCTTTAAGCTAGTTTAGATGAACACTAGAGTTTCAAATGAAATTGTACACAGAACTAAGATTTCGTCAATTATTATGTGAAATCTGATAAAACAATGCTCCCTGTCATATTCATCCTCTTTTGCAGGTTTTCAATGCAATACATGTGTTTCTCTGAAGAAATTACATCGTTTTTCACATCAGTATACTTTTTGAGTATTTCTTCAGTAGAGATGCGTTTCTGGGTTGGTTTTGGGAGAGAAAGACATTTTTAAGCTAGTTTACTGATGAACACTAGAGTTTCACATGAAATTGTCTCAGAATGAAGATCTGATGCTTGGAGAACAATTCTATGTGAAATCTGATGAAACTAGGCTCCCTGTCATATTCTTCCTCTTTTGCAGGTTTTTTCAATGCAATACATGTGTGTCTCTGAAGAAATTACATCATTTTTCACATCAGTATACTTTTGTAGTGTTTCTGGAGTAGAAATGAGTTTCTGGGTGGTTTTGGTAGAGAAAGACTCTTTAAGCTAGTTTAGTGATGAACACTAGAGTTTCACAATGAAATTGAGCTCAGAATGAATATTTGATGCTTAGAGCACAATTCTATGTGACATCTGATAAAACTATGTTCACTGTCATATTCATCCTCCTTTGCAGGTTTTCAATGCAATACATGTGTTTCTGTGAAAAAATTACATCTTTTTCATATCAGTATACCTTCTTGATGCTTTTTAGGGTGTTTTCTTGGAGAGAAAGACACTTTAAGCTAGATTAGTGATGAGCACTAGAGTTTAACATGAAATTGAGCACAAAACTAAGATTTCGTCAATTCTTATGTGAAATCTGAAAAAACTATGTTCCATATCATATTCATTCTCTTTTGCAAGTTTTCAGTGCAATACATGTGTTTTTGTGAAGAACGGACATCTTTTTCACATCAGTATACTTTTTTAGTGTTTCTGGAGTTGAAATGCGTTTCTGGGTGGTTTTGGTAGAGAAAGACTCTTTAAGCTAGTTTAGATGAACACTAGAGTTTCAAATGAAATTGTAAACAGAACTAAGATTTCGTCAATTATTATGTGAAATCTTATAAAACAATGCTCCCTGTCATATTCATCCTCTTTTGCAGGTTTTCAATGCAATACATGTGTTTCTCTGAAGAAATTACATCGTTTTTCACATCAGTATACTTTTTGAGTATTTCTTCAGTAGAGATGCGTTTCTGGGTGGTTTTGGGAGAGAAAGACACTTTTAAGCTAGTTTACTGATGAACACTAGAGTTTCACATGAAATTGTCTCAGAATGAAGATCTGATGCTTGGAGAACAATTCTTATGTGAAATCTGATGAAACTAGGCTCCCTGTCATATTCTTCCTCTTTTGCAGGTTTTCAATGCAATACATGTGTGTCTCTGAAGAAATTACATCATTTTTCACATCAGTATACTTTTGTAGTGTTTCCGGAGTAGAAATGAGTTTCTGGGTGGTTTTGGTAGAGAAAGACTTAAGCTAGTTTACTGATGAACACTAGAGTTTCACATGAAATTGTCTCAGAATGAAGATCTGATGCTTGGAGAACAATTCTATGTGAAATCTGATGAAACTAGGCTCCCTGTCATATTCTTCCTCTTTTGCAGGTTTTTCAATGCAATACACTTGTGTCTCTGAAGAAATTACATCATTTTTCACATCAGTATACTTTTGTAGTGTTTCCGGATTAGAAATGAGTTTCTGGGTGGTTTTGGTAGAGAAAGACTCTTTAAGCTAGTTTAGTGATGAACACTAGAGTTTCACAATGAAATTGAGCTCAGAATGAATATTTGATGCTTAGAGCACAATTCTATGTGACATCTGATAAAACTATGTTCCCTGTCATATTCATCCTCCTTTGCAGGTTTTCAATGCAATACATGCGTTTCTGTGAAAAAATTACATCTTTTTCATATCAGTATACCTTCTTGATGCTTTTTAGGGTGTTTTCTTGGAGAGAAAGACACTTTAAGCTAGATTAGTGATGAGCACTAGAGTTTAACATGAAATTGAGCACAAAACTAAGATTTCGTCAATTCTTATGTGAAATCTGAAAAAACTATGTTCCCTATCATATTCATTCTCTTTTGCAAGTTTTCAGTGCAATACATGTGTTTCTTTGAAGAAAGGACATCTTTTTCACATCAGTATACTTTTTTAGTGTTTCTGGAGTAGAAATGCGTTTCTGGGTGGTTTTGGTAGAGAAAGACTCTTTAAGCTAGTTTAGATGAACACTAGAGTTTCAAATGAAATTGTACACAGAACTAAGATTTCGTCAATTATTATCTGAAATCTGATAAAACAATGCTCCCTGTCATATTCATCCTCTTTTGCAGGTTTTCAATGCAATACATGTGTTTCTCTGAAGAAATTACATCGTTTTTCACATCAGTATACTTTTTGAGTATTTCTTCAGTAGAGATGCGTTTCTGGGTTGGTTTTGGGAGAGAAAGACATTTTTAAGCTAGTTTACTGATGAACACTAGAGTTTCACATGAAATTGTCTCAGAATGAAGATCTGATGCTTGGAGAACAATTCTATGTGAAATCTGATGAAACTAGGCTCCCTGTCATATTCTTCCTCTTTTGCAGGTTTTTCAATGCAATACATGTGTGTCTCTGAAGAAATTACATCATTTTTCACATCAGTATACTTTTGTAGTGTTTCTGGAGTAGAAATGAGTTTCTGGGTGGTTTTGGTAGAGAAAGACTCTTTAAGCTAGTTTAGTGATGAACACTAGAGTTTCACAATGAAATTGAGCTCAGAATGAATATTTGATGCTTAGAGCACAATTCTATGTGACATCTGATAAAACTATGTTCACTGTCATATTCATCCTCCTTTGCAGGTTTTCAATGCAATACATGTGTTTCTGTGAAAAAATTACATCTTTTTCATATCAGTATACCTTCTTGATGCTTTTTAGGGTGTTTTCTTGGAGAGAAAGACACTTTAAGCTAGATTAGTGATGAGCACTAGAGTTTAACATGAAATTGAGCACAAAACTAAGATTTCGTCAATTCTTATGTGAAATCTGAAAAAACTATGTTCCCTATCATATTCATTCTCTTTTGCAAGTTTTCAGTGCAATACATGTGTTTTTGTGAAGAAAGGACATCTTTTTCACATCAGTATACTTTTTTAGTGTTTCTGGAGTTGAAATGCGTTTCTGGGTGGTTTTGGTAGAGAAAGACTCTTTAAGCTAGTTTAGATGAACACTAGAGTTTCAAATGAAATTGTAAACAGAACTAAGATTTCGTCAATTATTATGTGAAATCTTATAAAACAATGCTCCCTGTCATATTCATCCTCTTTTGCAGGTTTTCAATGCAATACATGTGTTTCTCTGAAGAAATTACATCGTTTTTCACATCAGTATACTTTTTGAGTATTTCTTCAGTAGAGATGCGTTTCTGGGTGGTTTTGGGAGAGAAAGACACTTTTAAGCTAGTTTACTGATGAACACTAGAGTTTCACATGAAATTGTCTCAGAATGAAGATCTGATGCTTGGAGAACAATTCTATGTGAAATCTGATGAAACTAGGCTCCCTCTCATATTCTTCCTCTTTTGCAGGTTTTCAATGCAATACATGTGTGTCTCTGAAGAAATTACATCATTTTTCACATCAGTATACTTTTGTAGTGTTTCCGGATTAGAAATGAGTTTCTGGGTGGTTTTGGTAGAGAAAGACTCTTTAAGCTAGTTTAGTGATGAACACTAGAGTTTCACAATGAAATTGAGCTCAGAATGAATATTTGATGCTTAGACCACAATTCTATGTGACATCTGATAAAACTATGTTCCCTTTCATATTCATCCTCCTTTGCAGGTTTTCAATGCAATACATGTGTTTCTGTGAAAAAATTACATCTTTTTCATATCAGTATACCTTCTTGATGCTTTTTAGGGTGTTTTCTTGGAGAGAAAGACACTTTAAGCTAGATTAGTGATGAGCACTAGAGTTTAACATGAAATTGAGCACAAAACTAAGATTTCGTCAATTCTTATGTGAAATCTGAAAAAACTATGTTCCCTATCATATTCATTCTCTTTTGCAAGTTTTCAGTGCAATACATGTGTTTTTGTGAAAAAAGGACATCTTTTTCACATCAGTATACTTTTTTAGTGTTTCTGGAGTAGAAATGCGTTTCTGGGTGGTTTTGGTAGAGAAAGACTTAAGCTAGTTTACTGATGAACTCTAGAGTTTCACATGAAATTGTGTCAGAATGAAGATCTGATGCTTGGAGAACAATTCTATGTGAAATCTGATGAAACTAGGCTCCCTGTCATATTCTTCCTCTTTTGCAGGTTTTTCAATGCAATACACTTGTGTCTCTGAAGAAATTACATCATTTTTCACATCAGTATATTTTTGTAGTGTTTCCGGAGTAGAAATGAGTTTCTGGGTGGTTTTGGTAGAGAAAGACTCTTTAAGCTAGTTTAGTGATGAACACTAGAGTTTCACAATGAAATTGAGCTCAGAATGAATATTTGATGCTTAGAGCACAATTCTAAGTGACATCTGATAAAACTATGTTCCCTGTCATATTCATCCTCCTTTGCAGGTTTTCAATGCAATACATGTGTTTCTGTGAAAAAGTTACATCTTTTTCATATCAGTAATCTTGATGCTTTTTAGGGTGTTTTCTTGGAGAGAAAGACACTTTAAGCTAGATTAGGGATGAGCACTAGAGTTTAACATGAAATTGAGCACAAAACTAAGATTTCGTCAATTCTTATGTGAAATCTGAAAAAACTATGTTCCCTATCATATTCATTCTCTTTTGCAGGTTTTCCAATGCAATACATGTGTTTCTCTGAAGAAATTACATCGTTTTTCACATCAGTATACTTTTTGAGTATTTCTTCAGTAGAAATGCGTTTCTGGGTGGTTTTGGGAGAGAAAGACACTTTTAAGCTAGTTTACTGATGAACACTAGAGTTTCACATGAAATTGTCTCAGAATGAAGATCTGATGCTTGGAGAACAATTCTATGTGAAATCTGATGAAACTAGGCTCCCTGTCATATTCTTCCTCTTTTGCAGGTTTTTCAATGCAATACACTTGTGTCTCTGAAGAAATTACATCATTTTTCACATCAGTATACTTTTGTAGTGTTTCCGGAGTAGAAATGAGTTTCTGGGTGGTTTTGGTAGAGAAAGACTCTTTAAGCTAGTTTAGTGATGAACACTAGAGTTTCACAATGAAATTGAGCTCAGAATGAATATTTGATGCTTAGAGCACAATTCTATGTGACATCTGATAAAACTATGTTCCCTGTCATATTCATCCTCCTTTGCAGGTTTTCAATGCAATACATGTGTTTCTGTGAAAAAATTACATCTTTTTCATATCAGTATACCTTCTTGATGCTTTTTAGGGTGTTTTCTTGGAGAGAAAGACACTTTAAGCTAGATTAGTGATGAGCACTAGAGTTTAACATGAAATTGAGCACAAAACTAAGATTTCGTCAATTCTTATGTGAAATCTGAAAAAACTATGTTCCCTATCATATTCATTCTCTTTTGCAAGTTTTCAGTGCAATACATGTGTTTTTGTGAAGAAAGGACATCTTTTTCACATCAGTATACTTTTTTAGTGTTTCTGGAGTAGAAATGCGTTTCTGGGTGGTTTTGGTAGAGAAAGACTTAAGCTAGTTTACTGATGAACTCTAGAGTTTCACATGAAATTGTGTCAGAATGAAGATCTGATGCTTGGAGAACAATTCTATGTGAAATCTGATGAAACTAGGCTCCCTGTCATATTCTTCCTCTTTTGCAGGTTTTTCAATGCAATACACTTGTGTCTCTGAAGAAATTACATCATTTTTCACATCAGTATATTTTTGTAGTGTTTCCGGAGTAGAAATGAGTTTCTGGGTGGTTTTGGTAGAGAAAGACTCTTTAAGCTAGTTTAGTGATGAACACTAGAGTTTCACAATGAAATTGAGCTCAGAATGAATATTTGATGCTTAGAGCACAATTCTATGTGACATCTGATAAAACTATGTTCCCTGTCATATTCATCCTCCTTTGCAGGTTTTCAATGCAATACATGTGTTTCTGTGAAAAAGTTACATCTTTTTCATATCAGTAATCTTGATGCTTTTTAGGGTGTTTTCTTGGAGAGAAAGACACTTTAAGCTAGATTAGGGATGAGCACTAGAGTTTAACATGAAATTGAGCACAAAACTAAGATTTCGTCAATTCTTATGTGAAATCTGAAAAAACTATGTTCCCTATCATATTCATTCTCTTTTGCAGGTTTTCCAATGCAATACATGTGTTTCTCTGAAGAAATTACATCGTTTTTCACATCAGTATACTTTTTGAGTATTTCTTCAGTAGAAATGCGTTTCTGGGTGGTTTTGGGAGAGAAAGACACTTTTAAGCTAGTTTACTGATGAACACTAGAGTTTCACATGAAATTGTCTCAGAATGAAGATCTGATGCTTGGAGAACAATTCTATGTGAAATCTGATGAAACTAGGCTCCCTGTCATATTCTTCCTCTTTTGCAGGTTTTTCAATGCAATACACTTGTGTCTCTGAAGAAATTACATCATTTTTCACATCAGTATACTTTTGTAGTGTTTCCGGATTAGAAATGAGTTTCTGGGTGGTTTTGGTAGAGAAATAGTCTTTAAGCTAGTTTAGTGATGAACACTAGAGTTTCACAATGAAATTGAGCTCAGAATGAATATTTGATGCTTAGAGCACAATTCTATGTGACATCTGATAAAACTATGTTCCCTGTCATATTCATCCTCCTTTGCAGGTTTTCAATGCAATACATGTGTTTCTGTGAAAAAATTACATCTTTTTCATATCAGTATACCTTCTTGATGCTTTTTAGGGTGTTTTCTTGGAGAGAAAGACACTTTAAGCTAGATTAGTGATGAGCACTAGAGTTTAACATGAAATTGAGCACAAAACTAAGATTTCGTCAATTCTTATGTGAAATCTGAAAAAACTATGTTCCCTATCATATTCATTCTCTTTTGCAAGTTTTCAGTGCAATACATGTGTTTTTGTGAAAAAAGGACATCTTTTTCACATCAGTATACTTTTTTAGTGTTTCTGGAGTAGAAATGCGTTTCTGGGTGGTTTTGGTAGAGAAAGACTTAAGCTAGTTTACTGATGAACTCTAGAGTTTCACATGAAATTGTGTCAGAATGAAGATCTGATGCTTGGAGAACAATTCTATGTTAAATCTGATGAAACAATGCTCCCTGTCATATTCATCCTCTTTTGCAGGTTTTTCAATGCAATACACTTGTGTCTCTGAAGAAATTACATCATTTTTCACATCAGTATATTTTTGTAGTGTTTTCCGGAGTAGAATGAGTTTCTGGGTGGTTTTGGTAGAGAAAGACTCTTTAAGCTAGTTTAGTGATGAACACTAGAGTTTCACAATGAAATTGAGCTCAGAATGAAGATTTGATGCTTAGAGAACAATTCTATGTGAAATCTGATAAAACTATGTTCCTTTCATATTCATTCCTTTGGGTTTTAAAAGTGTTTTTGAAGAAATACATTTTTACATAGTATACTTTTAGTGTTTTGAAATGTTTCTGTTTTTTTGGGAAGAAAGAACTTTTCTAGTATGATAACTGAGTTTACATGAAATTGTTCAGATAAACTGATTGAATTTTTTAATCTGAGAAAACTTTTCCTTTTATTTTTCTTTTGGTTTTAAGCAAAACTTGTTTCTGTGAAAATTACATTTTTCACATCAGTAATTTTATGTTTGGTAGAAATCTTTTTGGTTTTGGTAAAAACTCTTTGCTAGTTTTGATGAAACTGGTTTCAATGAAATTTTTTTCCAGAAATGTTTGGTTTCTTAGTGAAATCGTTTTAACTGGGTCCTGTAAACCTTTTTGCGGGTTTCAATGAAATAATGGTTTCTTGAAGAAATTCTTTTTCAATCAGTATACTAGTCTTAAAAATGTTTTTGGGTTTTTAAAAATCCTTTGCTAGTTAATGACATAATTTTTACATGAATTGGGCCAGAATAAATCTTTCAATTTTGTAAATTGAAAAATTTGTTCTTTTTTTCCTTTTGCATTTAATGCAAACTGTTTTTGAAAAAATTTCATCTTTTACATCGTAATTTTTGTATTTATAGTGCGTTTCGGGTGTTTTGGAAAAAATTAACTGTTTCGATGAACATAATTTCACATAAAATTTTTTGATAAGGATTTGAAATTTTTGTGAATCTGATAAAAAGCCTGTCATATTATTTTTTCAGGTTTTCAATGCAATAATGTGTTCTGAAGAAATACTTTTTCACATCATATCTTTTTTGGTTTCTAGTGAAATGGTTTCTGGGTTTTTTAAAAATTTTTAAGCTAGTTTTGATGAAACTTTTCAATGAATTGGTAGATGAAATTATGCTTGGGTTTTGTGAACTGATAAACTATTTCCTGTCATATTATCCCTTTGAGGTTTCAATGCAATACATGTGTTTGTGAAAAAAAATCTTTTCATATCGTAACTTTTTGTTTTCTTTTAGGTGTTTTTGAAGAGAAAACACTTTAGCTAGATTTGATGAAATAAGTTTCATAAATTGAGAAAAACTAATTCTAATCTTTTTGAATTGAAAAATTTTTCCCTAATATATTCCTTTTTAATTTTTTAGCCAATACATGTGTTTTTGAGAAAACTTTTTTCAATCAGTTCTTTTTATTTTCTGGTTGAAATGCTTTCGGGGTGGTTTTGGTAAGAAAGACTCTTTCTATTTAGATAAACTGATTTTGTTGTTAGAATGAATCTGTGTTGGAGAACAATTCTAGTGAAATCTGATGAAACTAGGTTCCTGTCAATTCTTCCTTTTGAGTTTCTGAAAATTGTTTCTCTAAAATTACATGTTTTTCCATAGTTCTTTTTGGTTTTTTCAGTAGAAATGCTTCGGGTTTTTGGGAAGAGAAACTTTTAAGCTAGTTTATTGAAATAGGTTTCATGAATTTGTTCGATGAAGATTATGAGGAGAACAATTCTATGTAATTTAATAAAACTATGTTTGCAATCTTTTCTTTGAGTTTATGCAATATTTTCTGTGAATAATTAATCTTTTTCATTCATATCTTTTAGTGTTTTTGAGGGTTTAGGTTTTTTTTGGGAAAAAGACACTTTTTCTATTAGTATGAGATGGTTTCTGTTGGAAAAAAAATTTTAACTTTTTAAAATTGAAACTAGTTCCATAAATTATCTCTTTGCAAGTTTCAGTAAATTTCATGTGTTTGTGAAAAAGATCTTTTTCCATATTATCTTTTTAGTGTTTGGATAAATGCTTTCTGGGGGGTTTTGTAGAAAAACTTTTTAAGCTAGTTTTGAATAGGTTTCTAAATTGTAAAATAAGTGTTGAGAAAATTTATGTAAATTGATAAATAAGTTCCTGATTCCCTTTTGAGTTTAATAATACTTTTTTTCTTGAGAAATTACATCTTTTTACATTATATTTTTGTTTTCTTAGTAGAAATGCTTTCGGGTGTTTTGGAAGAAACTTTTAAGTAGTTTTTGATGAATAGGTTTCTGTTGGGAAAAAAGAAATTTAATGTTAGAGAACAATTCTATGAAATTCTGATGAAACTAGCCCCCTGCAATTTCCTCTTTGCATTTTAATGAAACAGGGTTTCTTAAAAATTCATCTTTTTCATTCAGTATACTTTTGATTTTTTATAGAAATTTTTTTTTGGAGAGAAACCTTTAGTGTTTTTGAAAAGGGTTTACATGTTGTTTAATAAGATTGCTAAGATTCATTGAAATTAAAAAACTATTTCCTTCATTATTCTTTTGAAAGTTTCTGCAATCATGTTTTTTAAGAATTACATTTTTTCACATCAGATACTTTTGTTTTCTATTTATCGTTTTGGTTTTTTGGTAGAGAAAGACTTTTGGGTGTTTGGGAGAACTAGAGTTTAATGAAAGTTTACAATGAAATTGATTTAGAATTTATTGAATTGAAAAATATGTGCCTGAATTTTCCTTTGAAATTTCATCAATACTGTGTTCTTAAGAATTACATCTTTTTCAATCATATACTTTTTAGTGTTTTGAGAAATGCGTTTCGGGTTTTTGGAGAGAAAGACCTTTAAGCTAGTTTAGGATGAACACTAGAGTTTCACATGAATTTGGGCAGAATAAGATTACTGAGAACAATTCTATGTGAAATCTGATAAAACTAGTCCTGTCATATTCATTCTTTTGAAAGTTTTCAATGCAATACATGTGTTTCTGTAAGAATTACATCTTTTTCACATCAGTTTTACTTTTATGTTTTATAGAATCTTTGGGGGGTTTTGGAGAGAAAGACTCTTTAAGCTAGTTTAGTGATGAACACTAGAGTTTAACATGAAATTGTACAAAATAGATTTCGCAATTCTATGTGAAATCTGAAAACTATGCTCCTTCATATTCATTCTCTTTGCAGTTTTAAATGCAATACATGTGTTTCTTGAAGAAATTACATCTTTTTCACATCAGTATACTTTTTGGTTTTCTTAGTAGAAATGCGTTTCTGGGTGGTTTTGGTAGAGAAAGACCTTTAAGCTAGTTTATGATGAACACTAGAGTTTCACATGAAATTTTTCAGAATGAAGATCTGATGCTTGGAGAACAATTCTATGTGAAATCTGATGAAACTAGTCCCTGTCATATTCTTCCTCTTTGCAGGTTTTCAATGCAATACATGTGTTTCTTGAAGAAATTACATCTTTTTCACATCAGTATACTTTTGAGTTTTCTTCAGTAGAAATGCGTTTCTGGGTGGTTTTGGGAGAGAAAGCCCTTTTAAGCTAGTTTAGTGATGAACACTAGAGTTTCACATGAAATTGTCTCAAATGAAGATTGTCTAGAACAATTTTTATGTGAATCTGATAAAACTATGTTCCCTGTCATATTCATTCTCTTTGCAGGTTTTCAATGCAATCATGTGTTTCTGTGAAGAATTACATCTTTTTCAATCAGTATACCTTTTGAGTGTTTCTATGCGTTTTAGGGTGTTTTTTGGAGAGAAAGCCTTTAACTAGATTAGTGATGAGCACTAGAGTTTAACATGAAATTGAGCACAAAACTAAGATTTCGTCAATTTTATGTGAAATCTGAAAAACTATGTTCCTATATATTATTCTTTTGCAAGTTTTCAGTGCAATACATGTGTTTCTGTGAAGAAATACATCTTTTTCACATCAGTATACTTTTTAGTTTTCTAGTAGAAATGCGTTTCTGGGTGGTTTTGAGAGAAAGCCCTTTTTTAAGCTAGTTTAGATGAACACTAGAGTTTCACATGAAATTGTCTCAGAATGACAGGGGAAA